>PVLD010016846.1:0-43695 GCA_004027595.1 Dinomys branickii
AGACATATGAACCAGAAAAGCCATAAACAATACAGAAAATACAAAGTTATACAGAATATAGTAGGGAATTAGAACTGGATGTTGTATTACATAGTTATCTTCACATTAGTTAACACAAAAACATTAAAGGAAATAACAAATTATAGATAAGATAGTAGGGAATTTGCACTGGATGCTGTATAATATAAAGTTATCTTCAGTTCTGCTCATACAAAAACGACTGAGGAAATACAGAATTATAGAGAACATAGAAGGGAATTAGCTCTGGATGCTGTCCTACATAGTGTTACCTTCATCTTTGTTACTCAGGTTACACAGATGATGGCCCTTTTGATCAGTTCGTTTTTCTCCTCCCTCATCTCCGTTGCCCTACCACTCAATCAGTCCTCTTCCCTGTGATAATAACTGTACTCCTGGGTTTATCTATATCCTTGGACTCTCGCCTTGGGAAGAGATATAGCTGCCTCAGACTATACTATAACATACAGGGGTGTTTTATGAGGCTGAAGTTTTAAATGGTCTTTGTATAGTCTACATTTTAATCCTCTATCAGAAGAGTGATTAGGAAAGACTTTCTCCTGTTCCGCAGATTGTCTCTTCACTCTATGCATTGCTTCTCAAAAGAGAAGCTGAAGTCTATTCATGTGATGTTGGACCATTTTTTTATTCTTTATATTATTTTCCATACTTTTGGAGCCTTGTTTAGGAAGTCTTTCTGTGCCTATAGTTTCAAGTAGTTCACCTCTGTTGTCTTCCAACTGTTTCAATAATTCTGGTTTTATACCTACATGTTTGACCCATTTTGATTTTGTTTTAGTGCAGCGTGAGAGATAGGGGTCTAGCTTTATTTTTTTGCATGTGGGTATCCAGTTTTCTCAGTACGATTTGTTAAAGAGAACTTATTTTCTTGAATGTATGTTTTTGACCTATGTATCTTTGTTGAAACTCCAGTGGCTGTTGGTGCTTGAGTTTGTTTCTGTGGATGACTCACAGTCTGGATTTTGCTTAAGGCATCTCTGTGGTTTTACATGTCCCTTTTTTCCATGTCATTGGTCTATATTTTTGTTTCTGTGCCAGTACCATGTTTAGTTACCATGGCTTTATACTATAGCTCAAAATGTAGGCTTGAGATGCCTCCAGCATTACCCTTATTGCTCAGTGCCTTTGGTTATTCTGGGTCTTTTCCGCTTCCAAGTAAAATTCAGGATTACCTTTTTCTAGTTCAGTGAAGAATATTACTGGTATTTTAATAGAGACTGCATTGAATGTACAAGTCAGTTTGGGTAATATGGTCATTTAAACACTATTAATTCTACCAAACCAAGAACAAGGGATGTCTTTCCATTTTCTAATGCCCTCTTTAATTTCTTTCTGTTATTCCCCTTACCCTTCACTCATCTTTTTTAAAAAAAATGGCACCAGATTCCTTTATTTACAAGTCCTTATAAAGTTAATTATCATACATACAGATTAACAACCAGACTAACAGGCAAAAAAACATACAAAACACATTAGACAATTACAGTACATCAAGGTACACGTTTAGATACATTTCCATGCTAGATTGCAATAGCCTTTTTCTCTCTTTTTTCCTATTGTTTGTTTTTTGTTTTGCACTTTATTTATATATTGAGTTTCTCATATAAGAAAAATCATGTGATGTTTAAGCTTGTGTATCTGATTTACATCACTTAATGTTGTGATTCAAAATGCATTCATTTTTCCCACAATTGATTTGAATCTACCTTTCTTTATGGCAGAGTAGTGCACCATGGTGTATAAATACCATTTTTTTTTATCCATTTGCCTGTTGATGGACATTTAGGTAGCTACAAAGATTTAGCTATTTTGAATTGTGCTGCTATAAACATGGTTATGCATATATCTCTGTGGTATGATGTCTTTAACTCTTTTGAGAAGATACTTGGAAGGGGAATACCTGGGTCAAATGGAATTTCTAGTTTTAGTTTTTTGAGGATTCTCCAACCCAATTTCTATAGTGGTTCTACCAGTGAACACACCCACCAACAATGAAGAAGGGTTCCTTTTTCCCCCTCAAAACCCTCATCTGCATTTGTTATTGGTAGATTTCTGGATGCTAGCCATATTTCTAGAGTAAGATGGAATCTCAGTGTTGTTTTAATTTGAATTTCTTAATGGTCAGTTATGTAAACATTTTTCCATGTATTTACTTAATATTTGTACTTCTGAGAAGTATCTATTCATTTCCGATTTCATTTTTCAATTTCACTTTTAATTGTGTCTTTAAATTTGAGGAATCTAATTTTTTTAAAGTTCTTTATATATGCTAGACATTAGCCCTAAGGAGTAATTGAGAAAAATATTTTCCCATTGTGTAGGTTGTTTCTTCACTGTATTCATGGTTTCATTTGCTGTGCAGAAGCTTTATAATTTGATGTGCTACCAGTTCTTGATTCTTGGTATTATTTCTTGTGCAACTGAGGTTCTATTCAGAAAGTCTGTGTCTACATGTATTTCTTCAAGTGTTCTACCTATTTTTTTCTTTCAGTGGATTAACTGTTTCTGTTCTAATGTTCAGATCTTCGATACATTTGAATTTTAGTTTAGTGCATGAGGAGAGATAAGGGTCTAGGTTTAATCTTTGGCATGTGGTCATCCAGTTTCCCCAGCACCATTTGTTAAAGAGGCTGTCTTTCCACCAGCAAAAGTATTTGACCCCTTTGTCAGCAGTAAGGTAGCTTATTGTGCCTGGAGTCAAGTCTGCATCCTCCACTTTGTTTCATCGATCCATTAGGCCTCTCTTTCTCTTTTTTGATACCAGGAATTCAGCTAAGGCAGGTGCTGCACCACTGAGCTATGTCCCGAGCTCGTCTCTCTCTCGTTCTCTCTTTTACAATACCACGCTATTTTTAATGATCATAGTTTTGTAGCATAACTTGAAGCCTGGGATTGTGATGCCCCTTATCTTCTCCTTGTTATGCAGAAGTGCTTTTGCTATTCTAGTTCTCTTCTGATTACATATAAATTTTAAGATTGTTTTCTTTAGTTCTGTAAGGAATCTTATTAGTATTTTGACTGGGATTACATTAAATGTGTATAATAGTTTTGGAAGGATGGCTATTTTTACTATCTTGATTCTGCTTATTCAAGGACAGGGATATCTTTCCATTTTCTGATATCCTGTTTGATCTCCTTTTTCAGAGTACTTTAGTTTTTAATGTAAAAGTCTTTCACTTCCCTCATTAGATTGATGCCTAAGTACTTCATTTTTCTTTTTTCTTTTTTTTTTTTTTTTTTTTGTGGTACTGGGGATCGAACTCAGGACCTTGCACTTGCCAGGCAAGTGCTTATTCAACTGAGCTGTATCCCCAGCCCTTCATTTTTCTTGATACTATTGTGAAAGGTGTTTTTCCTGATCTCTCTATCAGTGACTTTGTTATTGTTATACAGAAATGCTATAGATGTTTTAATTTGTCTCCTTCTATACGGCTAAACTTGGTTGTTAATTCTAGGAGTCTTTTGGTGAAATTTTTGGGGTCTTCTATGAAGAGTATCATGTCATCAGCAAATAATGATAATTTAACTTCTTCTTTTCCTAGCCATATTCCTTTTATTTTTTTCTCTTGTGTAATGGCTCTGGCTAAAGTTTCTAGAATTGTATTGAATAGGAGTGGTGATAGTGAGTATCCTTGTCATGTTCCTGATTTTAGAGTGAAAGCTTTCCATTTTGACCATTTAGTGTGATTTTGGCCATTGGTTTGTCATAGATTGTTTTTATCATACTTAGATAAAAACCTTCTATTCCAATTTTCTATAGGATTTTTAAAATCATGAATTAATATTGAACTTTCTTAGGTGCTTTTTCTGCATCTATTGAGATGATCATGTGATTTTTGTTGTGATTCTGTTAATATGGCATAGTACATTTATTGATTTTTGTATGTTGAACCATCCCTCCATCCCTGAGCTGACTCCTACTTGGTCAATGTGTATTATCTTCCTCATGATTTGCATTCTGTTTGCCAGTATCTTACTGAGTGAGGATTTTTGCATCTGTGTTCATTGAGATTGGCTTGCAGTTCCCTTTTTTGGTCTGATCCCTTTGTGTTTTTTTTTTTTTTTTGCGGTACTGGGGATCGAACTCAGGACCCTGCGCTTGCTAGGCAAGCGCTTATTCCACTGAGCTATATCCCCAGCCCTACCCTTTGTGGTTTTGATGTCAGGGTAATACTTGTTTCAAGGAATGAGTTTGGAGTATTGCTTCCCTGTCAATTTCATTAAAGAGTTTGACAAATAATGGCATTAGATCTTCTGTAAATTTCTTGTAGAATACATCAGTGAATCTGTGGATCTGCATTTGACAGGTTCGTGATTATTATAATCACAAACTGATGAATTCTAGATCTTTTTCTTCAGCCCTGGCCTCTCTCCTAAGCTTTGCACCCTCCTTCCCAACTATTTGGTTGGTAGTGTTGCAGAAATATCAAAGCAAATGGCAGACCCTTTGCACTGAGGAGTTGGAAGGCAACTTTTATTATTCTAGGGGGGTGGGGAACCCAGAGGTTCAAAGCACCAGCCCAGAGTCAGGTTTGAGTTCAGTTTAAATACAGTTTGCAAGTACAAAGTACAAAGCTGATAGCAGGTTATTATATGATTCATCACATGGAATACAAGAATTATGTCATATATTGCCAGGCAGAATTGTCCTAAACAGGTATACTTAAAAAGGAATTATTTATCATTAAACAGGAACAAGTCTGGGAAGAGCAGGTAGAGTTGAAAATGTCCTTCACTGGGCCAGTCTTCCTTGAACATGATGTCCTTGAAGCAAGTTAGAATTAATGCATATTCTTTTAACTAAAGGAAACACCATCAGTTTGACCCATTACATTGTTAAAGGATAACAGCTGGGTCCAGGAAGTCAAGGCTGTAGGCTGAATTTAGTAAGGTAGCTATGTGACAAGCTGCATGAGCCTGTGGTCTCAGGCCTCTAGTTGATTTCTAACTTTTGCTACGATATACCTACAAGTCTGATATTCTATAAGTATGCCCTAACAGTATCTTTAGATGTTTTGCTTTTTAGGCATCTTGAGGTTGAGAGGCCTTGAAAACAACTCAGGACCCCTAAATCTGCATCTTCTCCTCCATGTTTTAGTGAATGGCGCTGTCCACTCTAGGAGTTAAGCTAGACAGTTCAGACACATTGTTAACTCTTTGTCTTCCCCAACACAGGGGCAATAGGCAGATAGAAAAGTAGAGGGAGAAACAGAGATGGGAGTTTGGAAAGCAAATCTTTCAGTGAGACAAAGGACACAAAGGAAAGCCAAGCAGTACCGAGCAGTGAGAGAAGGTGAGCTGGAGGCAAGTCTCAAAGGGCGACATAAATCCTACTAGGAGTTTGGCTTGATTTAATCCAAGAGAGCTCATTTGGAGAGATTGGAGGAGAAAGGAAATGTGATGCGTTTGGGGCTTTAGAGGTCTTAATCTGACTGCAGTGTGAAGAATGCATTGTAGGGGCTCAAATTTGAGTGATGAAAAGTGTCAGGACTTATATGCAGTTGAAGAACTGATGAGATGTCATAGAGATGTCCCGAAGGAGACAGGTCATGGAAACAAGAAGACAAGGTGAGACTCTTGGGTGAGGAAGAAGCCTTGGCAGGCGGCTACTGAGAGTGCTACCCCTGACTCACCTTGGGGGACAGGATGGGGACCAAGCGAAGAAGGCTACATGAGTGCAAGCACACTTGGGAACAGGAGTTTACTTTGCCTTCTGAAAACATGAGAAAAATAATTAGGAGATGATGGATTAAAATAATATATAAATGAATTGAAAAAGGGGTAACTCGCTAAAAAAATGTTGTAAGAAAATTGAAATAGGAACTGAAAGGAAAGCAGGGCTTAATTTCTTATGAATAGTTGTTGATTACAAGACCCTAACGTCTTCCTTGAGAAGGTGGACCAGTTGCGATATCCAGTTGTGGTTCATTGTCCTAACTGTGGTAGTGAGCAGTTATAAGGGAAAGTAGGGAAAAACAGTAGGTTGGTTTGTGTTGCTCAAAAGCTTATCTATGAATCATTTTTCAAAGGTATAAGATGCTTCCAGTGAGGTAATGTTCATAAATTCTCAATGCTTCTCTCTTAGAAATGTGAAAGGGAAAACTAAAAATTTTGGAAACAGCAGTTTACTTATAACTGATGCCTTTGCTAACCTACTTGGAGTTAGACTAGCCAGACAGTATTAGCTGCTTTCATTGAAAGTAATTAGAATAAAAGAGGAGAGAAAAGTTCGTCTCTTTTTAAAAATGTGACCTTGGGAACCATCAAGAGAGCAATGATGTGGCACCCATTAGGCTCTTTTATGCTCTAGAAAAAGTTATGATTGACAGGTGTGGTGGCGCACACCTGTAATCCCAGTACTTGGGAGGCTGAGGCAGGAGCATTGTGAGTTCCAGACCAGCCTGGGCTACATAGTGAGCTCAAGGCCATCCTGAACTGCATAGCGAGACCTTGTCTCAAAAGACCAAAAAAAAAAAAAAAAAAAAAAAGACAAAAAGAAAATGTTACAATGGGTAAAGCTTATGTTACTGGACAAAAGACGGGAGGGCCCATTCTCCCAGTCCTGCTGTAAAGTTGAAACTTTCCCATTAGCTCAGTTAAATGACTTAAATATTTTCCTAGCAAGTTAATATAACTGATGGTTTATTAGTAGTTTAAACTTATAAAACTCATAAAAGAGAACTTAATAAGGATTAAACTTCATTTCTAAACTCTTCAAATTCACATGAAATCTTTGTTAGTGTAACACCCAGATATGTTTGCCTGGTTGCCTAGGTTCATGCATGGAACTTTAAGAATGACTCAGACACTGAGTTCTTTATTTCCCATCTGTGGTGCAGGTGCACTGTGAGAAATGGGACCTAAATCACAGGTGGTCACTTCAGCAGCTGGGAATTTGTGCCTTACCCATAATCATTGAAAGTTAGTATTTTTCATAGATTTGATGCACTTATTCAGAGCTAGCCTTATTAAGCAATGAACTTTTCTATTTATTGAAGTGCCCTCCACAGATGCATTTAAGCAAAGAGAAATGTTTGTCAAGATCATTGCCAGATGTTCTGCAGTGAGATAAGAACAAAGATTTTTTAAGAGGCAGAGGAGCTGTGCGATGGTTACACTGTAAGGACAGATGGGATACCATTGAGAATGGGATCTTGAAGTACCCAATGGTATGCATTTTAAAGAGATGATTCACTTTATGGTACTAGCATTACAAATATGGACAAGGTGTTCCAAATATATAGGGATCAAGAACATGAAGTGTCTGAGTCTTAATGACCTTTTTCCCTGAAATTCAATTTTTAAAATATCAGTGATTGTCATTTGCTTTGGGAGAGTAGATCCTCGGAACCATCTTCTGCGCAGCCTCTAAATTCCACTGCTGGGCAGTCTGAATGATGTCTCACCCTGTCATCAGAATTGCCCTTCATGCTTTGTTTTGCTCTTGCTCTGAGCTTATTGGCATAGTTACTGGCTGTTTTTTAAATTGATGAATAGTAATTGCATATAGTTATGGAGTACAGTGTAATAATTTGATATTTGTGTTATAATGTATCATAAGCAAATCAGGGCATTTTGACCTCATGTATTCTTCAATTCTTCAATGTTTCTTCTGTTGGGAAGCTTCAAACTCAGTTCTTTTTTTTAAAGTAAAATGTATAGTAAATCTTTGTAAACTGTATGCAGTCTACTCTGCTGTGTATTACCCCTCCTTTCTAATTGAATTTTAGTATTTTTATTCAACTTTCTTTATCTCTTTCATGATGTAGTTCCTTACTGTCCTAATTTGCTAAAAGTAGTGAAAAAGGAAAAACTAAAGGATGATACTGAATAATTAGACTTTCTGATCTCCATATTATAGTAACTGAGAAACCAGAAGCTATATTACTACCTTTCATGGGAAGACCAGGAAGCTCAGGCAGGTAAATTTCCATTTCAAATATGATTTCCTGAAATGAAAGTGTGATAACTTTTAACTAGTAAATTGTATATTGTTTGAATAAAAAGAATATTTTTCAAGGTGGTCAATACTTTAAATCCTGCCAGGATCATGAAAAGGCCAGAGAAATGATATGAATTGAAGGTCATTCTAATTTATGGTTTATTCATGTAAGAAGGGAAATTACTGTTTGTGTTTCTGAAATAAAGGAAAATGAAGTGCCCTTTCTATCCTGGAGACTTGTAATAGCTTGTGCTAGTTGCAAGTTATGCGAACTGTCTGCTGAATTTCAAGGGTAGCACCAGATCATTCCAGATTCTTGGAATGTTGTGGAAATTATATTCTCAGAAAAGATATATGGGATTCTTTTGATCATTGAGTTAGTTTCCTACTGCTACTATAACAAGTTATCACAAAACATGGTGGCTCCAAGAAACCATATGAGATGCATCATTTTCTTTGAACTTTTTCCTCTTTTCTGTTTTCTTCTGACCAGTTTCAAATACAGTTAAACCTTGATTTTTTTCAGCTTCTCTTACAGACCAATATATTTAGCAGACATTTGATGATTTTGTAGTGAAGGATTCAATGCACAGTGATGTGTGACAAGAGTTCTCCTTTGCTATTCAAACATGAAATCATTAATATGAGCTGGTTTGGCATATCCAGAAAGTATATTTCTGGGAGCAGCCATTTGTGGTGTTCTAAATGGATTTTCTAGTCCAAACTCAGGACCAAATACGGTCTCATAAGTAGAATGATACTGAACTTCTTTGCCAGCAGGATCAGGAAAAAGTTCAAAGAAAATGATACATCTAATATTGATGGTTTCTTGGAGCCATTGCAAAATATGTGAGTGAAAAAGAAGTAGCCAAACCTTCAGAGGAAAAGTTAAAAGAATGGGATGTCATCACAGCAAAGAGTCAGAAAAAAGGCAAATAGGGAGAAGAGAAACCTGGGGAGGAGAAGACAATCTAAGAGGTTAAAGAAATGTGTGACTCTCCGGGCAGGTCCTGTCTTCACATTGCTCAGGATGTTGGTGTTAATCTATGGTCCACTGTGCCATCTGAAAAGGATTATCTTCCAAAAAACTAAATTCATGTGTTGTCTGGACACACAGTGGGCCCAGGCAGTCAGGTTGTTTTCTCTCTTTGGCCTTTTTTGGTGCCTTGCTCCATGGACAGTAAAATTTACCTATGGGAGGTTTATAGAGACTGGTGCTGTCTACAAGCATTTATTGGTCACAGTACAGCTTTTAGGGACATCTGCTTCATTGCCTCAGGAACCCAGTTCCTCAGTGTAGCCTATGACAGGTATTGTAAGCCCCAGGATACTAAGACAAGACAGTGTATATCAACATTTACAAACCAAGAGGTACTCTATTATGTCACGTTCAGTCCTGATGAAGGTAAGTAAAATATCTTTGTGGCTGGGATGCCTGATAAAAGATTGTGCAATGGGACATTCAAAGTGGAGAAATTGTGCAGGAATATGAGTGCCATTTAGGAGTTGTAAACAGCATTGTTTTTGTTGATGGGAACAGAAGACTTTTTAGTAAATGTGATGACGAGTGTAAGAGTTTAGGAATGGAATATCCCTATAGATTTCAAGGAGGATCACTCTGAGTTCAAGACCACCCTGGGCTACAAAGTGAGTTCAGCACCAGCCTGATCTGCATAGTGAGACCCTGTCTCAAAAAGACAAAAAAATCAAGTATATAGCAAAACTCATTATACATACGCTCAATGCCTGCGGTGACTGTGTCCCCCAGTGGGAAGTGGCTAGCATGCCAGTCAATGGACAGCCAAATCTTACTTTTTGGAGTACAGAACAGGTTCAGGCTGAATAAGGAAAAGAATTTCAGGGCATATGAAAGCAGGCTATGCTTGTCAAGTGGACTTTTCATGAGATGTGAGCTATGTGATTTCAGGAGATGGAAATGGAAAATTAAGTATTTGGGTCGTGAAGACCACAAAATTCTACAGTTGGTTTTAAGCTCATGATAAAGTGTGTATAGGTACGGTGTGGCCTCCTCTCAAAACACCTAAGGTCATCATATGTGGTTGGGATGGTCTCATAAAATGTGGGACTAATAACATTAGTCCTTAAACTATCAAGGATTAACCCAATGTCATATTTAACTATTAAATAATTATTAAACTATTATTAAATAATTATTAAACTATAATTATTAAACTATTAAATAATTATTAAGTGTATTGGATGACAACTTGATTTATAGGTAATGTTTTCCTTACATGGCCTTATGAAGTTGACCCATTGTTAATAAAACAAACTTTGTAAATTTGCCTCATGTAATGTCACTGACAACCTAATTTTGGTCTTTGTGAATATTATTTATACAACAAATATCCATTGACTTTCTATTAGATAAGTACTGTAGTTATTGTTGGCAGTTTGGATTTAATCTCCATGATATTACTGAAAGATTCTTTTTGGGGGTCAAGAAAAAATCCTTACTAGATTTGGGATCTTACAGAAAATAATGTAATTAATAGTATTTACCTGTTCAACCAGGAGCCCAGTAAAGAACAAGATGATGTAATCTAATATATATTTGAAAGAAGGATAAAACCACCCACATTTACTATTCCCGTTACATTCAATAGCCCAAGTCCCAGACTTTTGGCTTCATGAGTTCCACTACTTTTGTGATGCATGTTGTATATTTTTATTTGGAAATCAGTAACCTTCTTTGACTACAGTAGTCCTTTAATTATTAAACAATGTGAAATAAAAATCAGGCAAGAGTTCTTTGCTTGACTTTCCTCCTAATCAGTGTAGACAGGACTTACATATTTAAGCAGAGAATCACATAATTTCTGGGTATGGAACACAAGAGAATGAGCCAAGGCTTTGAATTTTGTTTATATTCACTGTCAGGAAGGACCTGGCTACACTTGGAGAAAGCAGGGTCGCCTGGCTCATTGCTCCACCAGCTGTTAGTTCTGAAATCCCCCTCATAGAGCACAGGGTGTAAAGGCATAGCCCCAAATGCCAGCTTGTAATTTCTTTGAAGTCATATTTTATCTTTAAAATTATTCTGATTTTGATTTTAAGTACACACAACAGAATTATTAAGATTAGAAAAAAATGAAAAATTGTTTTCTAAATCTTTGAAAAAAATTGGCCTCAGAAGAAAATGCCTAGAGCATCTCAGTTTTACAAGCATGGACCCTGATTTTTAAAAGAAATTTAAAAGCTTCAGATTATTAAATCAAAATAACTTCTTGATTATAGCAGCTATCTTCAGTTTGAAAAGCCAGTTCTCCTGTTTTATTATAGGTCTATTTAGCTGTGTGAATGTGGCTTGACATAGTTTAGTACCATGCTGAAAAAGACTGGGTGGTAGCTGTTCAGAGTGCTGACTTGGGAAGCCAAGCTACTACGTTCAGTGTGAATAACCTATGAGGGTCAAGCTCCAAGTCTTGCATTATCACAGCAGAGCATGGTTCTTGCCTTTACAGAGCTTCCATTTTTTAACATGAACATTTAAAGAGACCTGGTCATGCAGGTATGGTAGTATACGCTTTGTTATCCCACACTCTGGGAGGCTGAGACAGGGAGTTCACAATTTGAGCCAGTGTGGGCAATTTAGTGAGACCCTGTCTCAAAACTTAAAAAGGGCTGGAAATTCAGGTCACTTTAAAGGCTCTGGGTTCAATCCTAGATACCACAAAAAGGGGAGAGAAGGGAGCTGGTAAATATAACGAGGCCCTCTGGCCACATATAAATAAATTTCAAAGAAAATAAGAACAGGGAGTAAAAATGGAGATTATTTTTGACGCACAGATACCCAAAGAAATAGAAACACATTGCCCAGCTGCTGATATTTCTTTGTAGCTATAGCCAGGAAGGGTGGCAGCTAAGAAGAAGGAATTAAGACCTTTCTTTAGTCCCAGCCACTGGTTTTAACAAATGTGAATTATTGAAATGAAAGGGCACGAAGATAACCACATATCTAAAGTATGGTTCAGCACAAGTATTGTTTATGTCATGAATCATAATTTCTAAATCTAGATTTATTTTATTGCTTTTCATGGTTTCCAAGCTACATAGCTATACATAAAAGTTTTTTCCCTTCTGAAAATATCCTATTTTTAAATAAAGCATTTTTTGTAGAAAAAAGCCTTATTATTTATCAATTTAATTAAAATCAATTTCCTCTGCCAATAGCTATATCCATAGCTCTTTTTAAAACACATCACTCAGATTTCCTACATGTTATTTCTCACCCCAATTTCTATCTTGACATAACCTTTTTCTTTTTGGTACAGGGAATCGAACTCAGGACCGTACACTGGCCAGTCAGGCACTGAGCTGCCGAGCTACATTCACCATCCCTGATGGAACTTCTGTACGCCTTGAGCTTATTGGAAATTAGAGGAAGAAGCATGCATTAGCACATTTCCCCTAAGTTATTTTTTCTAATTGAAAAATATTTCTTGCTGGGACACTTTATTTTACTGGGAATGTTTCTGTCGATTCAGAGTTTCAGCTATCAGCATAGTGGCTTTTGCTTTCATTCTTTCTTGAAGCAAGAATACATATATATGTGTATGTATATTACTTTTTCACTTGAAAAGAATGGCTTTGTCCTGTCTTCCTAGGTGCATATTCTTTTTTACTTCAGGTAGAAAAAAAGCTAATTTTTCCAAGCTTACTCTTTTTTGGGAATCCTTTACCTTAGGCAGCAACAAAAGTATGCAACTCCCCCCCCCCATTTTCCATACTTTGTATTCAAGTTTGTTGAGCACATGGTTGCCTCCCTGCCATGGTCAGTTTACTGACGATTTGTCCCTTGTCACTCGGATCACCGCCTTTCCAGCGTACAGGGTCAGTTTTCTCACTTCCCATTGGGAGCTCTTACTGTCAAGACCACATATTTTAAATTTTGGTTTAGCAGCATCTTTTGTTCCTTCTATTATCAATATCTGTACCAGTCAAAACAGATTAGATTGTGACAGTAATAAACAGTCTCCAATTTTACATGGCTTTAGTCAGTAGAGATTTGTTTCTTGCTTAAGCAAAGTCCATGAGAGTCCGGGAAACTCTCCAGACCTGAGGCTTCCATGGGATCGTCAGAATCCTACCTTTCAGTTAGCACTGGGCTCTGTTAGTACTTCAACAGGGAAGTTACTGGGCAAAGCTTTGAACACTTGTAATTACCAGCTTCCCTGTGGATATTCAGGAATTAGAATTTGTAACTTCTGTTCCAATTTCTCTAAATTATGCTTCACCTAACCTCAAAGAACTAAAAAAAAAAAGGAAATTCTTTAATAAACCTGGAAAGTGGAAAAGAATTAGTCCCGGTATCTATCACACATGCTAAGGTTTTAGGTAAAGATTTTAAACACACACACACACACACACACACACACACACACACACACACACAAGAAAGGTTTATTGTGCTTACAGGTTTCAGAGGTTTCAGTCCATATTTGGCTGGTTCTGAGGCACAGTGGCATACGGCAGAGGGCAACAGTTCATGGCAGCGGTACACAGCAAAACAAGAGCAAAAAGGTGGAGTGGCAGCCAGCAGCCTCTTTCCCCTCCCTTGTTGTACAAACTATCCACCCTGGGGTGGGTACAGCTCTCACATCCATAATCCCAGCAATCTATCCGCCTTAGGGCGGGTATAGCTCTCACTCCCATAATCCCAGCATTGGATTGTGGATCAGTCATAAATTCTAAAAGCCACCCCATATCTGCATGAGGATTTGGGGGGATGTGCCGACACAAACCATAACATTCCAACCCTGGCCCTCCAAAGACTCATGCACATCCCTTTATACACATATCATTTAGTCCATTTGCAAGAGTTGCCAAGGTCCTAACAGTTTCAGCATTGCTAAAAAGTCCAAGTCCCAAGTCTCCTCCAAGATGTAAGGCAAACTCTTAGCTGGGAGCCCCTGTACAAATGAAAAGTTAAACATTTCCAGCATTCAATGGTACAAAATAAACCTTAACATTCCCAAAGCTACAAACGGGGATACCGTGCACTGGGACCAAAGCAAGGCCAAAGTCCAGCAGGGCTAACATTGTGTCCTATATTTCCAAATCCAGCATCTGAAGCAACTTGTGGCATGTTGTGAGCTCCAAAGGGTTCCACCCCTATGGCACTTCCAGTGGTTATAGCTCCTAGGGCTTCTGCCCTGGGCCCGCTTTGCTCCCTCCTTGCAGCCTTCCTCAGATAATTCATGGTCCTGGCTTTTCTAAACTTCTGAGGTCTTCCGTGTACCTTTTGCTTTACACTCACAGCTTCACACACTGCCCCTTCAGGGGCACACTGCCTGGCCTCCCAAGCCTTCTGAAATCTGGGTGGAAGCCTCTTTAACTTCAGAACTCTTGCATTATGCATGCACCAAAGGCCAGGGCCACCTGGATGATGCCAGGGTCTGCTGCCACTTGGAGCAGTAGCCAAGCTTTCCTTTCTCTTGGCCATTGGGGTCGAGTGCGTGGGCCACTGGGCACTCTGGGCTCAATTTGGAGGAACAAATTCTCTGTGCTGCCACTTTTCTGGAATCTGGTGTGGCTGCTGCGGCCATTCTGGAACACGGCACTCTGTGGCTTCCTTCTCAAGGCAAGGCCTTTCACTTTTGGAGGTTTGAGGCTGCAAAGGATGGGAGACTTGCTGCCTCTTGTGATGCTCTCAGGCCAACTTTGCCACTGTCTTCTTCCTCTTCAGCAATCAGGATCTCCTCAATTCCACCTTTGCAACCCACAGCTTTACTAGAGCTTCCGTTCTGGTCAAATTCACATTTTAAAATCATCCTGCTGGGCTCTTGGCTTTTCATTCTCAATATAAATCTGGCTGAAAGCTGCCAACAATAGCCATGCCACTGCCCCAACATTCGACTGCCTTGAAATTTCTTTTGCCAGATTAACCAGTCTGCGGCCGCCCTTAGTCTCAGGTTTAGGCAAAGTCTTTGGACAGGAGCAAAATGCAGACAAACTTTCTGCCAAGCTATAACACACATCATCTGGACTTCAACAACCAATGCAGTCCTTCTTTCCAGCAGAAACCTCTGAACCCGGTCTTTACTGGCAGGATTTCTATCAATCTTGGGGTCTTCTGAGCTCTGCCCAGAATCTCCCATACCGAACAGCTGAAGGTGTTCCAGCTCTACTCTTTCCGGTGACATCTCTGAACCTTTCTAAACTCTTCCCACAAGCCATTTCCAAAGGCTCTTGAACCACATGGTCAGATGTAGTCACAGCGGCAACCCCACTCCTGGTACGAAATTCTGTCTTGGTTCCTTTTTTCTCTTGCTGGGACAAAATACCCAACGTCCAAAAGGAAGGAAGGAAAGGTTTATTGGGCTTACAGGTTTCGGAGGTTTCAGTCCATATTTGGCTGGTTCTGAGGCACAGTGGCACATGGCAGAGGGCCACAGTTCATGGCCACAGTACACAGCAAAAATAGCAAGAGAAAAAGGAGGAATGGCAGCCAGCTGCCTCCTTCTCTCTCCTATTATACACACTATCCACCCTGGGGTGGGCATAGCTCTCACACCCATAATCCCAGCATTGGATTATGGATCAGTCATAAATTTTAAAGGCCACCCCATAACTGCATGATGATTTGGGGGGACATGCAGACACAAACCGTAACACCTTGCTTGACCAAAGAAGAAACACATAAGACATTGGTGAAATGGAAAGCATTTATTAGGCGTTGGTTTAGTGGTGGGTACAGAGCAAGAGAAGAGGCTCCAGGGAAGTTTCGAAGGTGTGCACTGTCCCTGGCACACCGATGGGCCCCAGTCGTCGGGCAGATCAGGTGTGGACACACCGATGCTGTGTGACGTGGTCGGAGCAGGCAAAGCTCTTCTTGCAGATGTTGCACGTGTAGGGCCGCTTGCTGGTATGGCTTCTCATGTGCTGCTTCAGCTCATCCGAGCGGTTGCATCTCCACTGGCATCCTTGAACACTGCAGGCATAGGGCTTCTGGCCTGGACGAGAGGGACAAAAGAACCTTGGTCAGGCTGTGGTGTGTGTGTGTGGTGAGGCAGGGACTGGGACAAGAAGGGAAAGGCTAAGTGGAATGAAGTGGGAGAGGGAGAGACACATGGAAGGAGACTGGCAGGCGGGCAAGGGGCAGAGCCGGAGGACGGGGTGAGCTGGGAGAACAAGAGGCAAAGTGTGTGTGAATGTGAAGGACAGCAAGGGAGAGGGAAGGAGGCCGGGAGATGGAGCTCATTGGGGAGAGAGTAGCCTAAGGGTGAGCCTAGCACATGGGAGAAGCTAGATTCAGTGCCGAGCCAGCGTGCAGGGGGCACCAAGGCGCGGCAAACTCCCAGCTTGGAGAAGGCACCCGCCTAGAGGTGCTCGGCCCCCTCCAGCACCTGGCTGAGGCCACACTTACCACTGTGCATGCACTGGTGGACCCGGAGGTAGGCAGTTCCCCAGTTAAGACTTACCACAGTCCTGGTGTGGGTAGACGTAGGGCTTCACACGTGGAGACTGCTTCAGGAGTGGATAGCTCCTAGTCTGTAAGTTCCCAATGTTCCCTGGGAGTTGTGTCCCCATGCAAGCAGAGACTGGCAAGCCTCGGGGTCCTGGGGGTGCCACTGCCACAAGCTGATAGCCCCCGCTGAGGGTCTGGCCGCCGCCGTCGCTCACCACCTGGTCCCCATTGAGCCTCTGACCATTCCAGGGGTATGGTGTGTGCTTCCAGTGGAGGCTCTGGTCACCCACAGGGGTTGCCACAGCACCCCAGTCCGAGATCAGATGAGCCCTGGGGACTGTCATCTCGCCCCCAGAGAATGTCTGACTGGCAGTGAGGCTCTGCAGGGGCCCTCCACACAAGATGGTCATCTGAATGCCACTGAGAGTCTGCTCACACTGTAGGTCCAGTGTCTGGCTGCCTCCTGCAGAGACAGTCACTTTGCTCGCTGTCACAGGGCTCTTCTGGCCATCGGCGAGGGGTGTCTTGGGGCTGCCAGAGACCTGGGTGTTCTGGCAGCCTGCTGTGGGCTGGACCTGTTCCTGGGATGTGGCTTGGCCTTTGCACTCAGTGAGACTCTCCAGGAGTGCTTCCAGCTCTTCATCCGAGGCTGTTGCTAAATTCTGGATGAGGAAGCCCCCAGGAACGACAGAGGATCCACAAGTGAGCCCCGGGGGACTCGAGGCTGGTCTCCCTTGGCTCTGGCTCGAGCCCTGCTGGCCATTTTCACTGCCAGCTGTAGCAGGCATGCACAGCTGTGGTGGCTTGGCGCTGGGCGGGGTGGTCACATGCTCCTCAGAGGGATCAGAGAAGTCCCACAGGAAGTCCAGGATTTCTTCCGGGGTCTCCACAAAGACGCTCATCTCTTTGCTATTTGCCCAAAGACTACAGTCGGTCTTCCGCTGGGGGATCCTACGAGGAAAATGACAGGGTCAAGGCTCCCGCCCAGCTTCAATCCTAAATGGGTGCACCCTTGCCCTCCATCCCACGGAGGCCGTCCCAGTCCACCCACCCTCCTCTCCTGGCTACATGCATGCAAGCCCCCTCTGCTGCGAGCCCTCTCGGGCGCACCTTCCACACACACTCTTCAACTTCTCTGCCATGCCAGTGCTGCCCACGTGGCTATCTAGCAGGGGCCGCCAACGTGCAGGTGCATGCATGAGCACCCTGCCTCCCGGGCGGACAGCTCCCCTCCAAGACTATTCCAAAGATGCCCTGCTTCTCAGACAACTTCCCGGGCTGTCTCTGGAAAAAAAGAACTTGCCATCTTTATCTTAGCCCATGCCTAGCACAACCCCAGCCTAGCGGAGATCTGATCCATCGAGTTCACGCTTTATTGAGTGAGGCAGGTTCTTGCATGGGAGTGGGGCATGGCCTCGAACTATAGGCGTCTCCCGTTCATGTGTCCATCACTTTGGATGGAGCCCAGGGAACTGGTGGGGTGAGGGAGGGGGGCAGTGGTACTGCAGCCCTGGAGCACTGGCCCTTGGGAAGCTCACACAATAAGATTGAGAGTGTGCTTCCTGCTCAGGCAACTTAGGAAAACCTGACTGGAAATTTCAACCAAGAGCAAGCACCTCTCAGGAAGGAGGCACCTCCGCCTCATCCTGCTGTTTGGGGCCCATCCCTTGCCACAGTTGCCAATCCTTCCACCTAGGCCTTTCTGCTCTAGCCGCCAGGGGCACTGCACGTGTGGGCCAGGACTTTGGCGGTTCAGACTCACCAGCGTGTGCTCCCAGTTGTGTGGCCAGCGAGGAATCCGCCCAAGGGCAGTCTGGGGTCGTCAGAGAGCTGCACTGCTGGAGGAAGCTGCTCGCACAGGGCTGTTCCAGGCGGTGGTGGCGGCGGCGGCGGCAGCAGCGGTACCCGCGGGCAGTGGCTAGAGGAGCTCGGCGCTTCCGCGTGAGGCCAGAGCTCTTATATAGCCCCAGGGTTTGGCCACGCCTTCCTAGGGGCAGGGCCTCCACCACTGGCGCCATTGGCGGGCTTTTCTGCACCAATCGGGTCCTGAGCTGCACTGCCTTGGCCTCTCCCGCTGTACACAGCTGTGCAGTCCCTCCTTGCTGGATCCCTGTAGGAAGCGTGGCCCTCAGAGACTCCGGGAAGAACTGGGCAGCTGGGAGGGGCGATGTATTCTTCTCTCCCTTTCGAGTTTCCTTACCTCTTATCTCGCGAGACTTCCTCTGTGCCCCGCCCGCCGCCTGCTAACCATCCATCCCTGCAGCACCCTGTGAGTCGCAAGGCCTGCCCTCCACTCCATTCCGCTAGGTCAGTGAACTCCATCCCGTGGACAGTTCCATCCAAGGACCCAAATATGTATCAGCATTTGCAGAGATGGCTGGCTTTGGAGGCCCGCACTGGCATACCCCGATTTGCAAGGCTTCGCCAGGCCATTTCTCAGAGTTCGAGGCCAGCCTAGCACAGGGAGTGAAGTCAAAGGCGGCCAGGGCGCCACTGTGAGACTGTGGCTCAAAAGCACACGCTCTACGCATGAACACTGACTCCTGTGGGATCCCCGGAAATGTCCCTTTCGTCAAGCCCTATGTTTGACCTTGAACTTGGGTCAGAAACCCTTGCTCGTGGAAGGGGCATTGTCATCCCGCCTGAGCCCGGCAGGGATAGGGTCCGAACAAGCATAAAGAAAGGATGAGGAATAATCTTTGAGTTTGGGTTGCCACGTTCTGTTGCAGATATTGTAGAGGTGGGCCAGGCATGGACACTCGTGCCTGTGGTGCTAGCACTGGGCAGGCTGAGACAGGAAGTCTGGCATGCATTCAACCCAAGCCTGAGTTACACAGTGAGTTCAAAGGCCAAGCAGAAGCACCTGGGCAAATGCTGCGTGCAGAAGTGAAAAGCAAAACAATGAGCCAATTATCCAACAGTTCGTGTATCCCCAGGCGTGGCTGAGCCCTTCCAACGTAGTGTTCCTTTTTGTTCCAGTGACACTCCTGGCCCCGTTCTCCCCTTGCTTACATGCGTGGCCCTTGGTCATTTGGATTAGGAGACAGTTTCTCCTGAAATTGCCCAGGCTGGCCTTGACCTTGCCCCTATCCTGTTCAGGTTCCTGAGGGCCGGCCGTTACAGGCATCTACCTCAATATCTTAGAATAAGTGTTCTTACTCAACTCACAGCTCCTCTCTGTGAGTCTCTCTCTGTCTCGCTAACTCTCTCGGTATCTCTCTCTCTCTCTCTCTCTCTCTCTCTATCTCTCTCTCTCTCTCTCTCTCTCTCTCTCTCTCTCTCGGCCTCTCTGTCTCTCTTTCCCTCCTTGTCAAGCATGCCTTCCCTGCTGAGTATCGTAGCATCCTTGGACTTCTCACTGAAGCACACCCTTTACCCTTCCTTGTAAGTCTCTCCACAAAGTCTGGCTAAGGCCCTAGGCGTCCCTGCTTAGAACCCAACATGGGATGGTCCTCTTGTAGCCTTCCAGCATTCTCAAAATACAGGTGTGAAGGGCCGTGACCAGCTGTTGTCTCATGCCTGGCTTCGGAGGGATGCAATGAGAGAGTGTACTTGCCGTGTGGTGAAAGCAAGCGGTGCTTGGGAGGTAGGGTCCTCGCACAGCATTTTAGTACAGCACACACTCTACTGTGTCTACAAAGGCATACAGTGCCTTGGGTTTCACATCCGTATGGAATTCTGGACTTTGGGGCTTTATAGCAGGGCAAGTCCATGGCAGATTGCTATATTGTTTTAATGACATCTGAGGACGGCGGTGGGAACTTATAGTTGAGGATGCAACTGGGTCAGTACCTCCGCTCTTATGTTTCATGGGATACTGACCCTTGGTGAAAGATTCATGTCCTGCCGTGGAGAGCTGGCCAGTGACGGACAGGGATACAATCTTTTCTTTCCCTAGGCGTTGTCCCTTGTGGAAGACCCCGGCGCAGCCTCCTATGCTCTCGGCCTCTCCTTCCCATGCTTGCTGTGTTGATAATGTAGAGAAATTTGCGGGGGCGGGGGATAGAAAGCTTTCTGGCCAGGGCAGCTGGAGTTTGGGTCCACAGTGTTTTCAGTGGGGGCCACACACTGAAAGTGTGCTCTCTAGCTCAGGCTGCTGCTCTAGGAGGACCTGAAGCTCTTCAAAGGACATGAAGCCCTGTTTTTCTTGGGAGAAGTCCCTCCTTTTTTTCCAGTCTGATCCTGATCCAAGTAACGAGGGGTTTCCTCTGCCACCCATGCCCACCACGGGGCCCTGCCTCACCACAGGGCCCCAAAACCGGCAGCTCACCAAGCCTGTTGAAAAGTCCAAGGATGCCACGATACTCACCAGTGCGGAAAAGGACAACACTCTGAGCCATGAGAATCTTTCTCCTTCTGTGGCTGATTTGCATCCTAGCCGGAGAGGTGAGAGCCAGGGAAATTTCTCTGTGGCACTAAGGAGAAAAGCCAAGGCACCTTTTCCTCTGGGGGATTCATCATCTCTTTGCAGGGTTTATTTTGAGAAGCTTCTTGCCCACTGTGTCCAGGGAAAATGCACTTTGGTGGCGCACACATGCATGTCAGAACACACACAAACACACACAGACACACAGACACACAGACACACACACACACATGCACACGTGCGCAGGAGCACATGCACGCACACCCGAGGTCACACATGCCTGCGCAGACATTCTTTCTCTCTCTCTCTCTGTCACACACACACACACACACACACACACACACACACACACACTCAGTCAGACTTGCACTTTTGCACTTTGGCTGGAAGTCGTACAGGAGTAAAAATGAAGTGTTGAACTGATGGAGAACCCTGCCTTCCCCACGAGGAGCAAAAGAAACCCAGAAGTTCCGGAGGAAGTGAGAAGGGCTGTTGCAATGAAATTCCCTCCTTCTGGAGGCTGCTTGAAGGAGCTGGTGATGGTTGAAACAAGGAGAAGAGTGCTTGTGGGTGGGGAGATGTCTTCCTAGAAGCTGCTTGCATGAGCAGTGCTCACACAGCTGAGTTCGGAGCCCAGTTCTCTTCACAGCCAAATGCGGAGAAGGACCTTCGAGAGTTTCTGCAACAGTGCTGCCCTCGGGCACAACAAACAAGTCATGACACCCACCACTCTCCCTCTTTCCCTTCTCCCACGCCTTTGCTTTGTATCTGGCCTGGGAATTCCCAGGTTCCACCTTACAGGTTTGACAGAGCAAAAACCTAGGCTGCACCGCACAGGGGCACCTATGGAACTCTGGAGTTATGTCTCCCTCGGGCCCTGTACACCAGCCACACAGGTGTGTTCCCTTGTGTCTTGGTTCTTTTTTTCTTGCTGCCGGGAAAAAATACCCAACATCCCAAAGGAAGGAAGGAAAGATTTATTGGGCTTACAGGTTACAAAATCAGACCCAAAATTTAATGCCTCAGATTGTAATGTTATAGCAAATTTGGATTCACAGCTTACTGTATCTTTTTGTGAAATTTGGGTCATTGAGAGGAAGGAGTGAACTCCCAAGAACTAGAATCCACATAACAAGGGAAAGTCTAGGGGCTGGGGATATAGCTCAGTGGAATAAGTGCCTGTGTGGCAAGGGCAATGGTCCTGAGTTCGATCCCCAGTACTGCAGATAAAAAACCCCCAAAAAACACAAGGTATTGTGGTTGATACATTGTGTCAACTGGGGGCATCTAGAGGTTTAGCTGAGTGAGTCAGGAGGAAGATGGGGTGCTTACTTTGTAAACATCCTGAGCCTGTGGAAGAGGAGGGCATGGAGACTGTGTGAGAGCTACACGACCCTTGGGTGGGGGTAGGTTGTTTAAATGTAAGGGAAGAGAAGAGGCTGGTTGGTTTTGCTGTGCTCTGCTGACCTGAACAGTTGGCCCTCTGCCATGTGCCACTCTGCCTCAGAACCAGCCAAATATGGACTGAAACCTCCACAAACTGTAAGCTAAATAAGTCTTTCCTTCCTTCATTTTGGGCGCTGGGTATTTTGTCTCAGCAACAAGAGAAAAGTAACCAAGACACAAGGGAAAGTCTAGTGATCTGGATTCTTGGAATAGCACCCTTGTTTGAAGAGTTCCAACTATCTCAACTAATGTTGACTGAAAGGATTGCAAAAGGAGATATATTCACTCCAGACTCATCCCACTACCTTGTATTATTTCCAGACCCATAGTCACAGATCCTGAAGGACTCTAAGAGACAGAAAAAAGTCTGACTTTGGAGGAGGATTATGAGGTTGTGCCAATTTATATTAGCCAGGAGTGCAGACCTACTAAAATGTTGATTTTAGCCCTAGGGAGCCTGTTTTCAGATTTCTGACCTCCAGACATGTAAGGTAATACATTTATGTTGTCTCAAACCACTAAGCGCACAGTAATTTGTTATAGCATTGATATGAAGCTAATATAATGTGACCTACTAAAGGTTTATGTATTTATTTTTTAAAAAAGACATTTATTCAGCGTCATGATCAGACTATTCCATTTTGCAATTAACAACATGGATGCAAAAAACCATCTACATTAAAACCCTTTGTTGGAATGCTTAACATTTTCCACAGAACAGAAACTAAAATGACCTGTTCCACAATTACTCACAAACACAGTCTTCGAGTTCTTTGCCCATACACTGGTATGGTCTAAAACGTCTTCTCTGTTAACAGCGAGGCCAAGCACTGTGCTTGGCTGAGTTCACAAATCTGTTATAACCTGTCACTTCTCTGGCTCTCCTCTCCTGCTGAGCTTTGTTTCCTGGAAGTATCTAAAACCTCCTGCCACTCCCATCGCTATTGCTGCTGCTGGAACTGCCATAGCCAACCTTGATTTCACGGTTTGGTAAATATTGGCTACCACCACCATGGGGCCCAGAGCTTCTGCCTCCAAAGTTTCTTCCCTTCATGGGTCCAAAATTTGAAGATTGATTGTTGTAACTGCCAAATTCACTGTAGCTTCCACCGCCTCCAGAACAGCTTCTGTCAATACCAAATCCTCTGTGGCTGTCCCCACTGCTGCCATATCCGCCTCCACCACAGCTGCCAGCCAAGTCCCCGGGACCACTAAAGTTTCCTCCACGTCCAAAACTGTCACTGCCCCAAAACCCCTCCACGGCCACCACCAAAATTTCCAGGACCACTCCGCCTTCTTTGGCTAGATGAAGCACTAGCAGTCTCCTGCTTCGACAGGGCTTTCTTCGTTTCACAGCTGGTGCCATTCACAGTATGGTATTTTTGAATGACAACCTTATCCACAGAATCATGGTAGTCAAAGGTTACAAAAGCAAAGTCCTTCCCTCTTCTTTCCACTGCCTTCACCAGTCATGATTTCAATCACTTCAACTTTTCTATACTGTTCAAAATGTAAAGGTTTATTTAATAAGTACAGTAAAAAATTTAGATCTGATCCACAGAGATATGCTCAGTAGTCATAACACACACCTTTATGCCAATGTATACCTTTACTATTTTATCCAAGTATCATGTTACCTATTAAAATGGACTTTGCAGAGAGCTTGATCATCTCACACCCCAAAAGAATATCATGCTACCCACTACACAGATAATATGGCATTGACAGATTCAGTTAATGAGAATCAATAAATGATTCACTAGATGTATGCATTTCAGAACACAGGAGATAAACTTACACCACTCCAGTGAAGTTTCTAGAAAGTATGAAGTCTGTGGTATATAAAGATTATCTCCTTTAAAGTAAAAACCACATTGCTGGATATCAAGTTCTACTAATAAAAATGTGGTATAGCCTTTGGTGGGATATTTTGATTCACGTAGTGACCTGTCTTATGTTAGTTTGCTGCTCTAATTCATTTACCACGTATCTATCTATAAGAATGAGCTGATTTGCTGCTTGGCTCTTGTGGCATAGCTGGCTCAGTGATGCCATAATTATCTACTAGGAAGGTTCTGCAGCCTCGGGTGAGACCCTGTGGAAGAGAGACATCTGGAATTTTGGATCACTCATGCTTTCTCCTTTGAAAAACAGCTGCTGGGTTGCTATGGGGCCCTGGTAGAGATTTAATGTTTTTTATTTTAAAGAGGAAAAGAACCAAAATAACAACAAAGACAAAAATAAAACAACACGAAAACAATAAACATGATACAGAATTTCAAAACAAGGTGCTAGAAAATTAACAATGGTTGTTATCGTTCATATTGCTATTTTAAACGAAGTTACTGAGATTACCAGATGTAAGAATGCAAAATTGGGCTGGGGATATAGCTCAGTGGCATAAGCACCTACCTGTCAAGCACAAGGTCCTGAGTTTGATCCCTGGTACCACGTTAAAAAAAAAGAAAGAAAAGAATGCAAGATTGATCAAACAAAGAGAATAAAAAATAATTTAAAAACATCACAAAATTTACAGAGCTTCACTAAACAAGATGGTAGGAATTCAACAATGGTTGTTATAGTGCATATTGTTGTCTTCAAATTAGTTTTTCAGATTACCAGATATAAGCATGCAAAATTGGCCAAAAGATATTAACTGTTCCTTTCAATACACCAATAGACATCAGCAGTACAATTATCCGAGCTGTCCCTGTATATACATATGTATTTATTTCTTTTTTTCTTTCTTCTTTTTCTCCTTTCCCTCATCCCAGTTGTTCTGTTGCTTTGAGCAATTTCTTTCCCTTTCACAATATTCATTGTATCTTTCAGGTTTTATTTATTCTTTCAGGTTCTTACGGTAGGGAGACAGTACTACATATTTACAAATGCAGATCTCATTTATTTCACTTATGAGCGTGGTCTCTAGTTGCATCCATTAACCTATAAAAGCTTTGAGTTTATTGTTTTTATGGGTGAGTAATACTCTATTGTATAAAAATACCTCCTCTTTTTTATCCATTCCTCCATTGATTGGCATTTGGCTTGTTTTCAAGATTTAGCTGTGACGAATTGTGTAGCTATAAACATGGGTGTACATATATTGCTGTGGTATGCTTTCAGTTCTTCTTGAAAAATACCCAGAAGGGGAATAGATAGGTTGAATGGGACTTCTAATCCTAACTTTTTGAGGAATCTCTACACTGATTTCCACAGTGGTTTCATCAGTCTACACACCCACCAGCAGTGGAGAAGGATTCTTTTTTCCCCATAGCCCCATCCAACATTTGTTATTGGTTGATTTCTTGATGGTAGCCATTCTTTGTGGGGTGAGATGGAATCTTACTGTTGTTTTAATTTGCATTTCTTCATGGACCCATGAAGTTGAACTTTTTAAATATATTTATTGAGCATTTGTTTTTCTCCTTCTGAGAAGTGTGTATTCATCTCAGATGCCCATTTTTGGATTGGGTCTTTGAATTTTGGGGGCCTGTTTCTTTTTAAAAATTCTTTATATATTCTACATAGAAGTCGTTTGTCTGAGGGACAGTTGGCTAAAATGTTTTCCCAACTTGTGGGTTTTCTTTTAGTACCATGCTGATTTTACCACAGTAGCTTTGTTGTATAATTTCTTTTTTTTTTTTTGCGGTACTGGGGATCGAACTCAGGACCCTGCGCTTGCTAGGCAAGCACTTATTCCACTGAGGTATATCCCGAGCCCCTGTTGTATAATTTCAAGTCAAGAATTTTTATTTTTTTTAATTTTTAATTTTTAATTTTAAATAGAGTAGTAAATGAGGAAAAAAGAACAATAGCTGCATACCAACATCACAAACATAAATGAAACAAAGCAAGAACATTAAAGTGATACAGGGTTTCAAGACAAAATAATAGGAATTAACAGTGGTTGTTATATTACATATTGTTATCTTCAACCACATTGCTCAGATTATCAGATGTAAGAATGGAAGATAGTTCAAACCATTAAAGAGAGTAAAAAATAATTATTAGATAAAACATTAGAGATAATACAGAGTTTCACTAGACAAGATGGTAGGAATTATCCATGGTTGTTCCACTGCATATTATTGTCTTCAAATCAGTTGCTCAGATTATCAGATACAAGCATGCAAAATTGGCTAGAACGTAAATAATTTTAAGCATTAACTGTTCCTTTCAATATACCATTGGACATCAGCAGTACAGTTAAAGTCTGGGATTTTGATGACTCCTGCTATTTCTTTGTTGTCCAGGATTGCTTTTGCTATTCTAAATTAATGAGTTTTAGGAATGTTTTTTCTAGATCTGTGAGGTATACTAATGCTATTTTAATTGGTATAGCATTGAATCTGTACAATGGTTTTGGGAGTATGGCCATTTTCACAGTGTTGGTTCTTCCTTCCATGAGCAAGGAATATCTATCTGTACATGTTCTAAAATCCTCTTCGATCTCTTTTTTCAGAGTACTGTAATTTTCACTGTATAGATCTTTTATTTCCTTTGTTAGATCAGTTCCTAGGTATTTCTTTTTTTGTATGCTACTATGAAAGTTGGTTTCCCTAATTTCTCTCTCAGTGTTATTTGTGTACAGGAATGCTATTGATTTTGGAGCGCTGACTTTGCATCCAGCTACACTACTGAATTTGGTTATTAAATCTACAAGTCTTTTGGTGGAGTTTCTAGGGTTTTCTATGTAGAGTATCATGGCACCTGCAAATAATAATTTCACTTCTTTCTTTTCTATCTCTATTCTTTTTATTTGTCTTTCTTTTATAGCTGCCCTGGCTAATGTTTCCAGCTCTATATTGAATAGGAGTGGTGACAGTGGACATCCTCATCTTGTTTCTGATTTTAGAGTGAAAGCTTTCAGTTTCTGTCCATTTAGTAAGATGCTGGCTGTTGGTTTGTCATTGATGGCTTTTATTAGAGTGAGGTAAAGCCCATATATTCTGATTTTCTGTTGGGGATTTATCATGAATTAATGTTGAACTTCACCAAAAGCTTTTTCTGCATCTATTGAGATGATAATGTGACTTTTGTGTTTGGTTCTGTTGATATGGTATATTACATTAATTGATTTGTCTATATTGAACCATCCCTACATTCCTGGGATGAATCCCACTTGGTAATGCTGTATAATCTTCTTGATTTGCTGCATTCTGTGTGCTAGTATTTTATTGAGTATTTTTGCATCTGTGTTCATTAGGGAGATTGACCTGTAGTTCTGTTTTTAGGTGGGTTGTTCTCTGGTTTTGGTATCAGGATAATGCTTGCCTCTAGGAGAGAGGGAGAATTTCTTCCCTTTCAAGTTCATTAAAGAATTTGAGAAGAATTGCCATTAAATCTTCTCTAAATTTCTTGTAGAATTCAGCTGTGAATCCATCAGGACCTTGGTTTTTCTTTGTTGGTAAGTTTTTTTAAATTACATTTTCCATTTTGTTGGCTGATACAGTTATTCAGTATTTTTTTATCCTCTTGATTCTGCTTTTATAATTCATGTGTATCTAGGAATCTGTACATTTCCTCTGTGTTTAACATCCTATGAGAGTAAAGAGTTTTAAACTAGGTATTGATGATCTTCTGAATTTCTATAGGATCTGTAGTGATTTCACCCTTTTTATTTTTTTGCATGAATTTGAGTTTTTCTTTCATTTTTTTGATAAGATTGGCTAGAGGTTTATCAATTTTATTTATTCTTTGAAATAACCACCTCTTTGATTCATTAATTCTTTGTATTGTTTCCTTAGTCTGCATTGCATTAATTTCTCCTCTGATCTTTATAATTTCCTGCCTTTTTTGGGCTTTGAGCTTGATTTGCTCTTCTTTTTCTAGAAACTTGAAGTGCAGCATAAGGTTGTTTATTTGTGCTCATCCTGATGTGAGAATTCACTGCTATAAATTTCCCTCTGAGGAGTACTTTCATTGTGTCACTCAGTTTCCAGTAAGTTGTATCTGCATTTTTCATTTGATTGTAAATATTGTTTAATGTCTCCTTTAATTTCATCTGTAACCCATTGGGTGTTCAGAAAGGTGTTATTTAATTTTGACATGTTTATGGAGTTTTTGCAATTTCTTTTGTAAATAATTTCCGATTTCATTGCACTGTGGTCTGATAGTATGCATGGGATAATTTCAATTCTTTTACATTTACTTAAGCATGTTTTATGGGCTATTATATGGTCTATTCTAGAGAACATCCCATGTTTCATCTGAGAAAAATGTATATTGTGATGTTGTGTGGAACACTTTATAAAGGTCTACTAAGTCCATTCATTCACAGGTTCGATTTAGTTTTATTCTTTCTTTGCTGAGTTTTTGTCTAGTTGATCTATTTCTTTGTGACAATGGGGTATTAAAATCCCCTGTTGTGATTGTGTTCTGCTTGTTTGATGTTTTATGTTTTTTAAAATTTGTGTTATATATTTGGTTGCTTCTCCATTTGGTGCATAGATATTCACGGTTTTTAACCCTTTGTCTTACAATTTTCCCTTAACAAGTATGTAGTGAACTTCTTTATCTCTTTTGATCATTCTTGTTTTGAAGTTCACATTGTCTGCAAAGAGTAGCTACCCTTGCTTTTTTCTGGGTTCCTTTGCATGGAGAATTGTTTTCCTTTTGAGTTAAATGCATTTCTTGTATTGAGCATATTGTTGGATTTTGTTTCTTGATCGATTCTGCCAGTCTGTGCTGCTTTTGATTGGTGAATTGGGGCTATTTACATTAATGGTTATAACTGATATGTGTTGGCTTATCTTTGTCATGCTATTTTCCTGCTGTTGGTTTCCTACTTTTCTACTCTAATTGTTTCCCCTGCCTGATGGTTCTTTTCCCTTGTCCTTGTATTTGTGGTCATTTTTAGGTCTTTCTAGAATATCTTTTAGTATTCTTTGTAGGGTTGACTTTGTGCTGGTGAATTTCTTCAGTTGTTCTTTTTCATGGAAATATTTTATTTCTTCATTAATTTTGAAGGATAGTTCTGCAGGATACATCAATCTGCATTGGAAATTGTTTTCTTTGAGGATTTGAAATACTTCACTCCAAGCTTTTCTTGACTTGATGGTTCATGTTGAGAAGTCTGCCATGATTCTGATAGGCTTTCCTTTATAGGTGACCTGTTTCTTTTCTCTAACAGCTTTTAGTATTCTGTTCTTTTGTTGAATTTCTGGGATCTTGATAGTTATATGTCTGCGTGTAGATTAATTTTATTTATGGCTAATTGGAGTTCTATATACCTCCCTTATTGCCTGTCAGATTCTTTTTCATGCTTGGGAAATTTTCTCTTATTACCTCACCAAATAGCCTTATGTCATTTGTGTTGAATTCTGCTTTTTTGCTGACACCTATCAGTCTTATTTCTTTCTTGCATCATTTTACAACTGTTGAATTGTTATTTCCTAGTTCTTTGTTATTTTTAAGCAATCTTTTTTGTGATCACTAGCTGCAATGCTGTCTTCAATGTCTAAAAGCCTATCTTCTGTTTCATTCAAGCAGTTTTGCCAGCTTTTGATTAAAGTATTAATTGGCTAGCTCTTTGAATCTGTTTCTTGCATTTGAATTCTTTCCTATGTTGTTCATTCAATGCTTCCATCATTTTTCTATGCTCCTCTATTGTTTATCTATGTCTTCTTTAGATGTGCTGAGCAATTCTTTCATTATTGTTGTCATTTCTTTTTTTACCTGAGAAATTATTTCTGATCTAATTTCTTTTATAGCCTGATGAAGTTGTTTCTTTATTTCATCTGTTATCATTTCAGAAATTTCAGGTATGTGACTTCCAAGCTCTTCTATGTCATTATCCTTTGGCCTTTTTCTGGATGGGGTGGAGTTCTGAGATTGCATTTTCCTCCTCTGTTTTGTCATTTTCAAACATCCTGAGGTTCCCTGGGGCTCAGTGTTGCTCCTACGATGGTGGGGGTAGGGTGGGATGTAGAGTCACTCTCCTCCCAGGCAGGTCACTGAAGGTCTTGAGTTTCCCAGGACTCAGTGTCCCTCCCACAATGGTGGGCATAGAGTGGAGTACATAGTTTCTTCCTTCCCAGGTAGTTCACCAAAGCTTCCAAGCTTCCCCAGGGCTCAGTGTCACTCCCCTGACATTGAAGCTGGCTGGGCTGCAGATTATCTCCCCGCCCGGACAACTTGCTGAAGGTCCCAAGTTTCCCAGGGCTCAGTGTTGCTCCTGCAGTGGTGTGGGTCATGGAGGCTCCTGAAGCTCCCTGGGGTTCAGCATCACTCCCATAATGTTGTGGGGGTGCAGGGGAGATACAATTTTGATCATGGGATCATAAGCGATGACGTGACTTGAGCTGCCCAACATAAAGTACTGTGGTGTTGCACATAAGCAGTGGCCTTCTGGTATTAAGTGACACTTCCATAGTTTTTATTTGTCACACCAAATGTTCTTTCCCTCAGAAGACTGTGCATAATATCAATAGTCAGTATCAGTCAGATCCTTTGAACTCTGGCTTCCAGTTGTGCTCTGTCAGTTAGGAGTCTGGCAGAAGACTAGAAGGAGGGGTTGGAATTTTGCTTTCGTGCAAGGTTATCTCAGGTTTCTATGTCTTCAACCTTAAACTTTTTTTCCAGGAAGCCCTCTCTACTTACGTGTTCCCTTTTGGATGACAGTAACTAACCCTCTTTGCTTGTTACTTCACTCTTAGGGAAGGTGAAAGCCCCAGGGTGTGCACCGTCCTTTTCAGTCTTCCCACAGCCTGCAATTAACAAATATTTGTTAATAATTGCTTTATTAGCTTCTTAAAATGACCTGTTTCCAATGGCATCATTTGTTTCTGGCCCCAAACCATAATAGGTACGAGAAGTAATTCTAGGAAAGAGCCTGAAAAATAGAATTCCAGTTTGGGTTGTTTATCCATCTGAGTGGTACAGAGGTAAATTCCTTTCCAGGAAATACTGGATATGGGTAATCCAGGGCACATGCCTGGAGCACAGTCATTCAAATTATCACTGACTGTTGCATGGCATAAAGTGCTGATGAAGATACATGTGTTGGTAGATCAAGTTCTAAAGATACAAATAAATTGTATAAGCAGGTGGCTCAACCTCCTGAGGAATTCCCTTTAACAAACATTAATGAGGGAGAAAATTTTGACTTAGAATCTATACCGGTGGTGGCAAACCTATGGCACACTTGTTATTGTGTTTTTCTTTTAAGACAAAAGACGTTAATGTAGGGGCTGTTTTTTCTAAACCAAAACCTCAGTATTCCTGTTTAATCACACTGTTGGCACTTTGTGATAAAGAAGTGGGTTTTGGTTTACAGTTTTGCACGTGGTCCCTAAAAGGTTCACCATCACTGGTCTATACCATAAGGTACATCCCAGTAACCACCTTACAGCCCATTCATGAGTGGTCCTGATGGTAAGGGAAGAATGATCTATTGTCTGCTCTATGTCTTCCCCACTGGAAGACAACACTAGGAATGTTGGGGTGTTTTCCTGCAAGATGTGGGGTGTGCTCTGAGCCAGAAATGTATATACATAGATGAGTCCACTTTCCAACCACAGGGACAAAATACCAGACACCAACAATTTAAAGGAGAGGCTTAATTTAGCTCAGAGTTTCAGGATGTTTCAGTCCAAGGTCAGTTTACTCCAAAGCAGAAACCTAGGGCATGGGGAGCAAAGCTGCTCAATTCATGGCAGTGGGGAAGCAGGGCAGGGGAATAGCACCAGAGTGGAGGGGGCCAGGGACCAAGGCCGGACCTTCACGACTCCCCTATGTGTGTGCTTTACTAAACCCCTACATGGCTTTCAAGCCAATGAATTGACAGTCCAGCTCTACTGTTGCATTAAGATACTATTTCTTTCAGTTTTTTTTTTTCCTGTTGTGCAATAGTTCACTGCCGGCGGGGAAGAGTTCCCTGGTTTCTCTCTCTGTTGCACTTGATTGCCCACTCCCATAAGTTTTGCTTCACATTTCTCCATCTTTGGCTTCTGTTCTGAAGGATCTCTGAAGTAACTTTCATAACCAGTGTTACAGTTGATACATTGTGTCAACTTGGGGAGTCTAGAGGTTTGGCTGAGTGACTCAGCAGGGAGCCAGGGTGCTTACTTTATAAACATCCTGAGCCTGTGGAAGAGGAGGGCATGGAGACTGTGTGAGAGCTACACGGCCCCTGGGTGGGGGTAGGCTGTTTGGGAAGGAGAGAGGCTGCTTGCCACCATTCCTCCCTTTTGCTGGTTGTTGCCATGAATGTTTTCCCTCTGCCATGTGCCACTCTGCCTGAGAACCAGCCAAGTAAGTACTGAAACCTCCACAAACTAAGCTAAATAAACCTTTCCTTCCTTCATTTTGGGTGTTGGGTATTTTGTCTCAGCAAAAGTAACCAAGACAACCAGTCTCATTTTACAGATGAGGGAACCAAAGCAAACAAAAGTTAGTAATTTGTCGAAACTCTGTGTACTTGTGTACACTGTCATCTGATGGAACTCAGTTCAAGCCAGTCTGTCAGATTCCAAAGTCCATTTTTTTCTATTTAACACCAAAGGGTACAGGGTAGAAACATAAGCTACAAGAAGGTAGATGACTAAAAGAGAGCAGAGGCGGATACAGAGTTTCAGTTACTTGGGGAAAAAACCCCCACAACACAGTATACCTTTGCCATAATTTCATAGCAAGGAGTACAGGTGAACTGCCTGGAACTGCAGAGGAGACCTCGCAGGTGAAGAGCCATTGAGAATAAAGGGCAAGTGCATTTCCTCATCCCCCCCCACCCCCATTCTTCCATTGATCAATGTGGAGTTCAGAACTGAACCCAGAAAACAACAAAGCCATGTGTTCTTTGTGCATTTGGAAATTCTTAAATCTCATGTCACTGCTAAGTGAGAGGGAGGCTAAGTGCATGCTGAGGATGTTTGTGTAATGGGGCAAGACTTCAAGAGAATCTGCTGGGTACAAGTTTGACTCGTCTTCCATCTGGGATGCTACCTCGCTAACATCTGAATGCCCTCAGGGGGATTCAGGAATACAAAGAGCATGTTTGGGTTTCAGCCTGATATTATTTAGAATGTGGGGCTGCTCCTAGTGTTCTGGTGGAGCTGGAGGGCACATCTGTAGGGGTGCCTGGTTGCTCAGAAACCTCAGAAATTCCTGCCATTTCACTTCCCTAATGTGTTGCAGAAGCATTTCTCAAGCTCATGCATGGAGTGTCAATTCCAAACTTTGTCCCTTTGGAACAGCAGAGAGTATCAAACCTTCTTACAAACCAAAATATACATAGTGGAAGAACAGTGACATTTGAAAGTGGAGCTGTATGTGTCTTTATGAGCGTCTTCTTTGGAATAAGAGACCTTTAGTGTCCTTATCAACCTCTCATTCGCTCTGCACAAGCCCAGGACCGTCTAGGATTACTCGCATCAGTGTCATCTATAGTAGTATGGAAATGCAGGTTCTTCCTCTCTAATATAGACTTCCCTGACATCTGTACCTAGAGAAGCTTCCCTGGTGATTTTTACACATGAAAATTGGGATCCACTTCTGCAGTGACTTCTCTTTTTTACTCCGTACTAACAGTTAACATCTGTGAATGCTCATCACATAGTAGCATTGTTCTGTGGTGTGTTACTTCATTTTATCTTGACAGTACCCCCTAGGGTAAGAGCAATAAATACCTTCAGAACTTTCACAGAATACGAATCTGAGTCACAGGGAAAATAAATAACTTGTTTTGCGCCATGTTGTAATTAATGGACATGGTAGTCTCCATGTTCTACTCTGTGAATTCACTGTGCTTTTCCTTCCTTTGATCAAGAGCAAACTGAATTACTTACAGATGAACTTGCCTCGGAGATTAAAGTAAAAGGCATTCTCAGAGAGCGTTTCTTTATCTCTCATCGCAAGATGTGTGTGGGCACGGTTGGGTTGGTTCGTATGGCTTCTCTGGCACAAAGTCTCATCCACTTTGTGTTCTTAACTCCCAAGGAGACCTGTGCCCCAGTCCACTTCGCCCTTCCTTCCAGCCTCACCTCCTGGCTCCAGGCTGGCAGGTCTGTACACTTCCTTGGAGCTATCTCTTGGTGCTGTGTGGTTCCTGTGATAGTCCTGCCTGGCAACAGACAGACATATCTTGAAACCATCTTTAAAGACCACGCACCTCAAATCCTTCTTCCTCAGAGAAACCACAGAAAGTTTTCCCCTTGTGCAGCCCCAGGCCTTCTTGGCAGTCCTGGGTTACATTTCTGGCTTGTTTTTCCTCTACCGCGGGTGGCCACACTTAGCCACCTCTCCTCTTACAGCTTCTCTAACCCAAGGAGACCTAATCTCTTCTTGACAAATTAAGAGTGGAACCGAGTTTCCCATGGTCCTGAAGGCAAACATGTGGCCCTTTTCCGTTGAAGGGTCTACATGTCATTCACTACGCAGGTGCGACCATTTGTATACTTGAAGGGAACTTACTGTCTGTCATCATCTTTGGTGCACCGCTCTTAGTTTCCTTCCTGAAATGACTGCTGAGACAGAATTTTGCTGCTTATTTTCTCCTGAGGATTAAGTTTCAGCAGCCTCTTTCCTCTTGCCAACACCTGCAAGTGGACACAAGGTAGATTCCTTGCTCCTCAGCGCTCTGTCCCAAGCATGGAGATTGTATTCCAACTCCATTTCACCTATTGTGTGATCTCCTGAGGCAAGCCTGCTTTGGGAGATTTTTCTCTCAAAATCTGTCTTGTGCATTTTTTTTGCTGCATCAAGGGGAGAAAAGGAGGGAGGGAAGGAGGGATGTGTGGAGAAGACAGAACTTCAAAAACGGAGGGCTTTCAGGAAGGCCAAAGGAAGCATCTGCTCAGCTAATTGTGCAGAAAGTCTGGATCAGGAAGGGAAGCAGCTGCCTCAAGGTGGCAGAGAGATAAGAACACTTCCAAAAGAAGTCCATGGACAGAAAAGCAAAGTGGACCCCGTCAGACCTCAGAGTGGTGCCAGACCAAAGGCTCCTCTTCCTGGGTTTCTCAGACGGTTGGGCTGGGATGCAGCTGAGATAGAAGTGGTACAGTCTGTGGCATTGGAGATGTGCCAGGCAAGCCAAGTTTTCGCCAGATTTCTATCACTAGCAGGAGGAGGGAAAGAGACAGGCCTAATGCTCCACCAAGAGGTACTTTTTGTTTTTCTTATGTGGCTGCTCCAAACACCTCGTATCTCAGCTACATCCAAGCACCCTACTGCTGCTCTGGGAGATACTTGCTTTGGCTTCAGCAGCCTCAGATGCAGACCTGTCCCAGATGGCTCTGTCCCATAGCTTTTCTGCATGACTTCATTTCTCCCCAGCCCTCCTCAACTAGGTCCACAAGCACCCCCATACCCATGATCAGTTAAGAAATCTGACTTTTGAACTTCCGGGAAGATGGCGACCGGGTGGGCAGCAGAGAGAGAACCTCCCAGAGGATTACCACCCAGACAATGGAATATAGCAATATGAAGACAGAAAGGAGAGAGGTGTGTACCCTGAACCCAAGAAGGATCTGAAATGGTAACTGAAGCCCTAGGAAAGACCAAGCAAAACCTCTCCTGGAGGAAAGGATCGGAGGGCTGCCCCGGCACAGTGGGAGGGAGAAGAGACAGAGAAAGAGGAAGCCACTGCTTTAAACACACTCTTGGCCCAAGCCCTCGTTCCAGCAATCGCAGCTTCAGCTTCGGAGACCCACGCTCATGGAAGCCTCCCGACTCGGCCAGGGGAGAGCGGAGTTCCAAGAGCTGGTCCAGGTCTGGAGAGGAGAGGGCGCAGCCAGGAAAAGAGGCAGTGGTGGTTGGGAACTGTTGTCAGATCCAGTGTGAGGATGAGAGGTTGCAACAGCCACTGAAGCGGAGTCCCCACCCTGCAGCAACCTTCCTAATCAGCACCTGGAGGCAAGGTGGAGCCAGAGCAGCCAGTACACATCCCACCACACCCAGCTCTATGCCTGCCTCGAGGCTGTGGCCTCCTGCCTCTCCACTGTTTGGTATTTCCTTTAATGTTTATGTGTTAACTAATGTGAAGATAACTATGAAATACAACATCCAGTGCTAATTCCCTACTATATTCTGTATAATTTTGTATTTTCTGTATTGTTTATGGCTTTTCTGGTTCATATGTCTCCATTCTTTTGTCTTTAAAATAAAATTTAAAAAAAAGAAATCTGACTTTTTAATAAGCAATCTTCTTAAGTTTTACTGGGTCCAGTCCATATTCTTTTTGTCTGTATGCCACAGCCCTAATAAAGCCTTTTTCCATTGGCATGTTCTTGCCTATTTGTGATTTCTATCTTGGGTAAAGCATAATGAACTTGTACACTACGTGACCAGCAGCTTGAGCTGGTAATATTGAGAGTGGCTAGGAGCAGGCAATGACAAAGAGCAACAGAAAATTGCCAGGAGCCCCCATCTCTAAAGGTTAGAAGAGTTCCTGAGATCTGCTGGTAGCTGTTGGCAAGAAGGGCAAGGAAGGCTACTAACTCTGAAAGAGCTGATAGCTACTGGCATTCAAAGCTTAAGAATGCTAACACGAATACAGCTACATTTTGCCAATTTGTTATTTCTATACAAATTAAGAAGGAACTCTCAGCCGATTGATAGCATCTTGGGAGGCTATAGGTGGACCCTCCCCTTTAAGGGGCCTTGAAGAAGAGGGTATGCAATTGTGATGTACGTCAGCAAGCTCAAGGCTCAGCCCATATCTAATTTCCATCTTTCATGAAGCTAAGAGTTAACACTAATGACAAAACTATGTGCAGTTATATCTTTAGTATTCAGGTGGATATTTATTTTTACTTTTGGTAGTCGGTAGGTGCTATATTCCAGCTCTGGGCAGATAGTTCAAATTTCTCTTTTTTCTTATTAAGAAAAAGTAACTGCAGTCTGATTTCAGCCAAAGTAAGGAGAATCCATTTGGGCAGCATTTCTTAGAGTTTGATATGCAAAATTACCACCTGAGTGGATCCTGGAAGCTGCAAGTTGAAGAAAGCTCCACATGATTTTGACATTTACCAAAAAGTTTAGGAAACACTTTTTTTCTCAATGCTTTTTAATCTTAATACACACACAAGTCATCTGGGGATTTTGTTAAAGCAACGATTCTCCAAGTCCAGGTGAGGCTGAGATTTTACATTGCTAGCAGGCTCCCCAAGTATTCTGATGCTAGTGGTCTGAGGATTATGTTTTGAATAACATGACCAAGAGCAGGCACCAAAGTCTGGGGGTAAATACAGGGAAATCTTGAACAATTTCTGTAGGGATTGAGAGAAAATATTAAGAATGGAAGAGCTGAACAGAGCTGTATCTGCTATTTGTCTGTGTCTTAAATGCAGGGAGACTAGCTAAATGCAGAATCACCTGTCACGCAGAGGTAGTTACAGATTCCCAAGTCCTGCTTCATGCCTACTGAATTAGACTCTCCAGAGAAAAGTTTGGGAAATCTGCATATTTTATAAATACCCCAAGTGATCTGTCTCATTAGACAAGTTTGAGAAACAGTGACTAGAATGTTGAGAAAGACAATTAAAAATTACTGAGCTAGATTAAAACTTCAACTTTACAACCAAACACTGAAAATTACATGTTCGGGGGGAAGTTTTCTGAGTCATTTGTAATTGTTTCATCCATTGCTTGAAGAAAAATTCCATTGTACTGTACATTTGTTTAATGTTTTACATTAAAAATTCACATTAAATGTTATGGCTGTAAGTGCAGAATATAATAGGAAAACATTAGAGATGAGAGAAAATGGTAGCAAAAAAATTGGAATTAAATACCTCAAAAATTGTGAGATCCTGAAAACTTTGAGTGTGCACAGGAAAAGTGGTATTAACAAATGGACCAGTAAACATTTGCCGTGTGTTATGTAGGAAATCACTGGAGTCTGGCAAGCTCTGATTTCAGCTGTGGTCAGTGTATGTCAGTGTTAAACTTTAATACAGTCTAGAAAATGTCTTTAGGTGTGCTGTGCAAAATTGAAAATATTGATTAATGGGGTAATGAGTTGTATCATACTGGGGTCAAAGAGATGTTTTAACTGTGATTCCAAGAACAAAAAGTGCAGTGAGGTTCTATCTTGGAGCAGCTCCTCAAGCTCAGAATAAATCGCTGGTCTTACAAGGAAACTTGACTTTGGATCTTTTGAGGGTACTTGTGTTAGTTCAGGGAAGTTCAGCTACTGGCTTATCCTTGACCTCGAGGTTTCCAAACATCACCTTTATCTTCCGCATTTTTTCTCATTTAAAAAATTGAAATGTACAAACATAAAATTTTTCTTAACTATTTTACGTGGAATTAGGTACACTCATATTGTTGTGAACCATCACTACCATCCAGTGCTGACATTTTCATCTGATAACAATGAAACTCTGTCCCCATGAAGTAACTCCCCATTCCCCCTTCTCCCCAGCCTCACCCACCCATCTACACTGTCTCTATATGACTACTTTAAGTGCCTCATATAAATACAATCATGCAGTCTATCTTTTTGTGAATGTACTTTTTAAAGCAGGGAAAATTGGTCTGACTCTAACCTGTCTTGTTCCTTGCACATTTTTTCTAATACTATATTTATGTAATGCATTATGACCTCAAATATTCTTTGTCTTACCAGTGTTTTTTCTTTACCTGCATATAGAACTTCTCAAAATGTTGCTGCAAAAGACAAATCAGCCATGTTTTGTTTTCACTTAACTGTCAAGGATTACAAACTTTAATGAGTGTTTTCCTTGTGCGGTGAAATATTTCAACAGAAGCAAATTCCTGGCAAAGAAATAATTCTCACATATCAGTGAATAATTGAATGGTATTCATCTTGGGTAGGAAAATATAGCTAGAGGTAAAAAAAACCCCACTAAACCACAGGCCATAGTCAAGACCAATTAAGTCAGGCCCTTGGGAATAGGCTCCAGGCACCATTGCTTTCTACAGCTGCCCCTGTGGCTCCAAAGTGCAACTAGAGTTGGAGTCCCAAGATACAATAGATGCTCAGACAGTAGCTCTCCCGCTGTGCTTGACCACTGAATCAACTGGGGAGCTTTAAAAACTGCCCAGTGCTGGAGGGTTGCTTCAGACAAATTAAATCAGAATCTTTGGAAGCAGAAGTAAGCAACTGTGTTTTTTTTCCTCCCTCTGTGTCCATTGTTCTCTGGGGATCGAATCCAAGGGTGCTCTACTGAGAGTTAGGAGACATGATAAAAATACGGAGAATGTTGTTGCTGAGTCCATCTAACAGAAGGATGGTTGGTAAAAATGATTTGCCCTCATCTACTTTATTCACTGGATCTAGCACTGTGCAAATTTTGGCTGTTCCCTAAAGTTAAATTGGCTGTGAAAGGCAAATGCTACAACAAGAGGCCGCCATGACAGCACAACTGTTATGGGTTAGGTCTAGAATGTCTCCTTGAAAGGCTCATGTATTCAGAGGTTGGATCATGGGGGCAGTGTCTTCATGACTGGATGAATCCACTGGAGAGTTAAGAGCTGAATTTACTGTTACAAGGCAGGGTCTGGTTTACTGGGGACCAGTATATCTCTCCACTGTTTTCTCTTTATCTGCGTATAGAACTTAAGTGTTTCTGCAAAAGACAAATCAGTCATGTTTTATTTTCACTTAACTGTCAAGGATTACAAACTTTAATGGGTGTTTTCTTTGTGGGGTGAAATATTTCAACAGAAGCATATCCAGAAGGATGTCTCTCCCCCTCCACCTCTGCCTTTTTACCTCTGCTCTGGCCACCAAGATATGAACATCTTCCAGACCCTTCCACATCCTTCCTTCCTTGAGCCAGCCAAGGCAATCCTCATAAACTGTGAGCCAAAATAAATCTCTCCTTTAAACTGTGGGTGTTGAATATTGTGTCCCCTAAGGTAAAGTGATTAAGATAGCAACTAAAGACACTCATTCATTTTCTTTGAAGCTATTGTGAGTGGTAACGTTTTCATAATTTCCTTCTCCTCCAGTTCATTGCTGGTGTTATGGTTGATACATTGTGTCAATTTGGGGAGTCTGGAGGTTTGGCTGAGTGATTCAGCAGGAAGCCAGGGTGCTTACTTTGTATACATCCTGAGCCTGTGGAAGAGGAGGGCATGGAGACTGTGTGAGAACTACACGCCTCCTGGGTGGGGGTAGGCTGTTCACAAGGTAAGGGAAGGAAAGAGACTGCTTGCCTGCCATTCCACACATGTGCTGGTTGTTTGCTGCCATGAACAGTTTGATCTCTGCCATGTGCCACTCTGCCTCAGAACCAGCCAAATATGGACTGAAACCTCCACAAACTGTAAGCTAAATAAACCTTTCCTTCCTTCATTTTGGGTGTTGGGTATTTTGTGTCAGCAATGAGAAAAAAGTAACCAAGACAGAATTTGGTACCAGTAGAGTGGGGTCGTTGCTGTGACTATACCTGACCATGTGGTTCAAGAGCCTTTGGAAATTGCTTGTGGGAAGAGTTGGGAAAGGTTTGGAGATATCTGGTCAGAGCTTGGAAGACCAGAAGGCTGATAGAAATCCTGCCAGTAAAGACTGGGTTTGGAAGGCTTCTGTTGGGAAGGACTGCATTGGTTGTTGGACTCCAGATGATGTATGTTATGGCTTGGCAGAAAGTTTGTCTGCAATTTGCTCATGTCCAGAGACTTTGCCTAAGACTGAGATTAAGGGCAGCAGCGAACTGATTAATCTGGCAAAAGAAATTTCGAGGCATTCAAATGTTGGGGCAGTGGCATGGCTATTGTTGGGGCTTTTAGCCAGATTTATATTGAAAATCAAGAGCAAAGAGCCCAGCAGGATGATTTAAAATGTGAGTTTGGCCAGAAAGGAAGCTCCAGTAAAACTGGATTGCAACGATAAGGCTGAGGAGCTGTCTATTGCTGAGAAGGAACAAGAGAATGGAAAAGATGGACTGAGGGCATCACAGGAAGCAAGTCTCCAACCTTTGCAGTCTCAAAACTGCAAGGGTGAAAGACCTTGCCTTGAGAATGAAGCCAAGGAGTGTCATGTTCCAGAATGGCAGCAGCAGCAGCTGCATCAGGTTCCAGAATGGTGGCAGCGTAGAGAATTTGTTCCTCAGCATTGGATTCAGTGTGTCCAGCGACCCAGGCACTCAACCCCTATGGCCAAGAGAGAGGTAAGTTTGGCTACTGCTCCAGGTGGCAGCAGACCTTGGCATCATCCATGTGGCCCTGGCTTTAGGTGCAAGGAAAATGCAAGAGTTCTGAGGTTAAAGAGGCTTCCACCCAGATTTCAGAGGGCCTGGGAGGCCAGGCAGTGTGCCCTGGAGAGGGCAATATGTGAGGCTGTGAGTGTGAAGCAAAAGGTGCACAGGAGATCTCAGAAGTTTAGAAAAGACAGGACCTTGGATCATTTAAGGGAAGCTGCAAAGAGGAAGCAAAGCGAGCCTAAGGGAGAAGCTGTGGGAGCTGTAACCACCAGAAGTGCCATAGGGGTGGACTCATGCAAGCTCTTTGGAGCTCACAATATGCCACAAGTTGCTTCAGATGCTGGATGTGGAATTACAGGACACAATGTTAGCCCTGCTGGATTTTGGACTTGCTTTGGTCCCAATGCTCTATATTACCCTGTTGGTGCCTTTTGGAATGGTAATGTTTATTTTGTGCCTTTAAATGTTGGAAGTATTTAATTTTCATTTGTATGGGGGCAAAAAGTTATGGTTCGAATATAAGCATGTCTTTGTATCTGGAAACTGGTTTAAAGAAATATGTCTGGTTGCCAAGTTGACAAGGGGTGGAATGTTATGGTTGATACATTGTGTCAACTTGGGGAGTCTGGATATTTGGCTGAGTGATTCAGCAGGAAGCCAGGGTGCTTACTTTGTATACATCCTGAGCCTGTGGAAGAGGAGGGCATGGAGACTGTGTGAGAACTACACGCCTCCTGGGTGGGGGTAGGCTGTTTATAAGGTAAGGGAGAGAAAGAGGCTGCTTGCCTGCCATTCCACATTCCACACATGTGCTGGTTGTTTGCTGCCATGAACAGTTTGATCTCTGCCATGTGCCACTCTGCCTCAGAACCAGCCAAATATGGACTGAAACCTCCACAAACTGTAAGCTAAATAAACCTTTCCTTCCTTCATTTTTGGGTGTTGGGTATTTTGTCTCAGCAACGAGAAAAAAGTAACCATGACAGTGTACACAAATGTTAATAATTTCTGTGTGTTGATCTTATATTTTCTGTTTTTGTGAAGTTGGTTATTAATTCTAAGAGTTTTTTGGTGTTCTTTGTGTCTTCTATGTAGAGTATCATGTCATCTGCAAATGATAATTTTAGCTCTTCCTATCCTAAATGTAACCTTTTTATTTCTCTCTCTTGACTTAATTGCTGTGGCTAGTGTTTCAAGTATTATGTTCCTGATTTTAGGGGGGAATGCTTTTAGCTTGTTGAGGGAGAGAATTTTGAAGTGAATTAATGGCAATGTGTCTTTTACTGAAACAGTTTTACAAATATTTAGACGTCTGCTGTAGTTTTCAAACACAGTTCCTAATACTCATCTCTTTAAATTTTTTGTCTTGAGATAAATTCTTACTAAGTTGCCAAAGCAGGACTTGAATTTGGGATTCTCTTGCCTCACCCCTCACAGTGCTGGGATTATAGGCATGAGCCACTACACCTGGTTATAGGGATGTCTTTCTAAAAGCCCTACAAGTGACTCTAATGTATACCAGGATTGAGAACCACTGACCTTTTAAAAGATAAACTTTCTGCAAATTACCAATATTAATGATTGTGTCCTAAAGTAGACCTTGAATTGAATTTGTGAGCAAATGTTTCAACTTTTAAACAAAAATTAATCTTGATGCTTCATAGTTTCTTCTTATGGAAAAAAAAAAGAGATGGCTGCTATGAAATGGTGGAAAGGGCATAATGGTGGACTGTAAATGCGATATGCAGAAGTAGCAGAGACTAGAGGACACCGAAAGAGGCTATCTTTTATGTTGGAAAATTTCCACTTACGAAGATCAATTAAAAGACAGAAATAAGCAAGTGGTAAAAAATGATCAAATATAAGTACTCTTAATCTTCAACTGTGTATAACTTATCTTTTTTCTATTTTACTTCTCATATTTAAATTCATCCATTTGAACATAGTTTTAAAAACTTCATTGTAGAGAATTTTGAGTATAGACAAACAGGCTAAATAGTAAAATGATCTTCCATCTCCAATTACTTCACTCTTGTCCGGCGCCGCTCCCGACCCGCAGAATGCAGCACGCAGACAATCGGGTTCTGTAATGTGTTTCTTTATTGGGCACAGCACAAACCCCACAGGAGTCCACTCTGCGTGGTTCCTTCCAGGCTGCTGCTTCTTCTTCCTCCAGCTTCCCGTTACAGCAACTTATATAAGGGCGGTTAGCAAATCACACTACGCCACGTGGGCCTTCAGGATTGGTTTCAGGGCGCCGTAAGCAGGCACCTTTCTATATAAGGTATACACAGAGTCGGCAACAAGAACCAGGAAACAGGATATAGGCGCCATCTTGGTAACACGGTGGGAGGGGCTGATT
>PVLD010016847.1:0-43696 GCA_004027595.1 Dinomys branickii
CTGTTGAGACCATATCACCTTGTCTATAGATTAGTTGTGATTGTACTATTTTCTATGATAATGGGTGTCTGTTTGTCAATATGTTTTTGTACTTTTATGTTTCTAAAATAAAAAAAAAAGAAAAGAAAAAAAAAAAAAGAAAACACAAGGAATTTCTAGATTATGCTCCAGAAGTCCACTGGCACTGTAAGGTTTCAGGTTTGGTTTGATCTGCCACCCCATCCAGTCTGTGGCCATACCACCCTCAACACCATGAACATGCCTGAGTGCCCGATCTCGTCTGAAATCCCATCCAGCTCCTTCGTGACTCTTCAGACTTCACCTCGCCTCCTGCTTCTGGTCGCTCCCAAATTTTTCCTTCCTTCAGGGTAGCAAATGGAAAGTTTCTGCTTTCACTTCCAGTAGTTAAACAAAAAGAGCCTTTAACTCTGTTTTAATTAGACTGTCATTCTTCAACGAATCACTGGGCAAAGAGGATGTGTTTATGTTAATCATCAGAAGGCAAATGTGCCTTGCCACAAGGGACTTCTTTGGACAAGGACTTCTTTGGACAACGCAGAGTGCGGCTCCTTTCCACTAGGAGAGTTGCAGCCCCTGGATTTGCTGAGTTTCATTTCTTTAAAATCCTTATTTCCTTTAAACTCTACATGCTAAGGAAGAGGTTTAGGAGGCTAAGTTCCAACTGTCATTTTTAAACCCACAGAGCCACCTGTGAGAGGCAGCCACTAAATCAAGCAATCCAGTGCTTAGCTTATCCATAAGAAGTTCTGGGCTGGGGAGGAGGCGCAGGGAACTCCACTTTTAGATTTCCCTCCTGGGTATCCACCATGAGCTTTTTTCCCCTATATTTCTAGCAAACACTTCTTTAACCTCCTTTCTACCTACAATTTCATTCTGTAGATTCATAATGATAAAGAAACTTCCAACCTGCTATATGACCAAAATGCCAAGTTTGTGTTCTCTAAATTTGAGGAATGAATTCTAGGAACAAGGCAGATTAAGAGTAGGAAGGTTTTTTTTTTGTTTGTTTTTGTTTTTTGTCTTTTGCGAGACAGGGTCTCGCTAAGCAGCTCAGGCTGGCCTTGAGTTCACTCTGTAGCCCAGGTTGGCAACGATCTTCCTGCCTCAGCCTCCCAAGTGCTGGGATTACAGGCAAGAGTAGGAATAACTTATTGAGAGAAAGAAAGCTTCTGTCTGGGAGGGACAGAAGGGGTCCTAGAAAGTGGGTTTCATGCTGACCCTGCTTCTCAAAGCTGTTTTATTGAGCAAAGCCATGAGGAGAGGCAGGTTCAAGCTGGGACAAAACTATAGTCAACTAATTAAGATTACAAGTATAGTCGCTTAGGTAATATTGAGCCAATGGGAAGTCACAAGGTGGGTGTGAGGTGGGAAAAGACTATGGTGAACCAATAAGGTCACAAGTATAGTGGCTTGGGTAATATTGATTAAATGGGGATCAAGTTGAGAAAAAGTAACGTGGCAAGCACACGGGAAGGACAAGGACTTTCCTGGAAGGAGTGGGTTGAGGAGGTTTGTCCTCTTCCCCAAGGTGATTGATGCCTATTTAGGGGAAGTATGTGGGAAGTATCTTCCTCTTCTCCTGAAGCCTGGCCTTAGTGAATACCCCTGTAGCCACAGCTGTCTTCTGCATTGACCTTCGTCCTGTCTGACTGCCTGCAATATTTCTACCTAACCTAGCTGTCTATAATAGTGACAGCATGGACTCGGTTTGTATGACAATAGCTGTTTCACTGTTATTTACATGTGGGAGCTAGGACACCTGACATGAACACCAGCATGCCTTGAGAATGTGTGGGCTAACTGACTGCAGGGCACAGTCGCCAGTAGCCCTCTTCTCTGATCTATGGATGGACGGACTGGGAGGGAGAGCAGTTTCCTGAGAGTGGGGCCTGGGTGGACCATCCAAGGTATCCACTGCACCAAAGGAAACACACATTCCTCTGCTTCTGTGGAAGGATACCCTCACACAGTCAATCTGCTCAGTGTTCATTATTACTGTGGACACACTTCCATAAAGACAAACAATTTTTAAATAGTTTGCATGCATGCTCACACACACACACACACACACACACACACAAATAACTCAAGTCTGTTATCTGAGTAGTGATCACACCTTTTATTGCCCATCAGATCTTAAAGACAAATGGTTTTATTGTAGATAGCTAAGTTAGTTACAAATATCACAGGCAGTCAGACAGGGCTGGGCCCTCAGCACAGAAGATGGTTGTGGTCCGAGGCACATTCACTGAATGGCCAGGCTTCAAGAAAAAGAGGACCCACTATACCCACTTACTTCCAGTGACTGATATGCTAAATAGGCATCAATCACCTTGGGGTGGAGGACCAAACCTCCTTAACATGCCCCTTCCTTGGAAGAAAGTCCTTGTTCATCCCTGTGCTACATGATTTGTTTCCCCATTTGATCCCCATTCAATCAATATCACCCAGGTGACTATACTTGTAGTATAGTATACTTGTGTACTTATTGTTTGACCGTAGTTTTGACCCACCTCACACCCATCCTATGATTTTCCACTGTATCAATATTGCCTAAGCAACTGTACTCGTAGTCTTATTGATTGGTTATAGTTCTGCCCCATTTTAAGCCCACCTTACCTCATGGCTTTGCTCAATCAAACACCCTTGAGAAATGGGGATGGTGGGCAACCCACTTTCTGGGTCCCCTTCTGTCCCTTAACCTCTGTTGTTCCTTGGAAGTTGTTCCTCAGGCATTTCCGACACCTAGCAGGGTGGGAGTTTTATTCCCCTATGTCACCCTCAGCAAAATTATAAGCTCATTAGGGGAACTAAGGTTTTAATTGTTAGGTCCCTCACATTGTACCTTGCCCAACTTGAAGAGAAAAACTCCAACAGACAGCCAGTCTGCTCAAACAGAAAGCCCCTCACTCCATTCGAGAGACTCAAGTAAATCTGTTTGTCAAGATGGTTCCCAGGCCTGGTTCTCAGGCTTACAGGGAACCTCGTGAGTCTACAGAATGCCACGTTGTAAATCAGCAACCTGCCGCTGTCCTCCTGCACTTCCCTCCCCCAAAGACATCAGACAAGTCAGTCAGCCCCGAGAAACTTAAATTTTCCACCTTTCTCAGTGGGATGTTCCCCTCCCATCCCTGAAATAGTCTATAAAGTAGGGCCCCTTCCTTTGTTTGGGGCCAATGGCTTTGTCGCCCTTGGCCAGGCTGCACCAAGCCTGAAATAAGCATATTGTTGTTTGCTTCAATCCTGCCTGTCCTGGTGGTCACTATTCAGGGTCACCCTGCCTTGTTCAGAAGGGGCCAGCTCTTCTCGGGTCTCAGCAGCTGTCCTGGTGATGGGGTTGGGTCACCTTTCACAGCAGCAAGTTCTACACTGGTTGGTTCTGAGTTCACATTAGGACTTCTGCAACCAGAAGCAAAACTGGGAGTAGGGAACAAGTTGTGTTAACATTTTCTATTCACATCCATCCTACACAGTTTAAAAATTTGACACAAGGGTTTATTACACTTGGAATGATGTAATCACTGTTACCAGCAATTAACAGCACATACTAGCTGTACGAATAACGAAATGTCAGTTGTGTGATTTTATCTATAGATTCACATAAAGGAAGTGGAGGAAGGATACTCATCCTCATGAATAATCTTACTGAGATTACAGTGACCTCAGGCATTGAGGATTTCCAGAATTCTGAGGTCCTTGGGCAGGTCAGCACTTCAGGCTTCAGAGAACAGAGCTGGGAGGAAAAGTACTCAGCCATAACTCCACAATTTTCTGATTATCCAAAGTTTACTCTCAAGTGAGAAAAAATTAGAAACATCATTGTAACTCTGGCATTCTTGAAAAACAAGAAAGCTTGATTCATGATAGATGTCATCATCAGTAGCTAATGTCCCCAAGAATGAATTATTTATAAAATTTATTCAGTTGAAATAATTAACAAGCTGTTGGAAACCTCAAGATGTTATGTGGGATTGAGTTCTACTCTACATCCCCTAGGAATGTCTAGCTGGAGTCCTATGCATAAAGAATAAATATCCGTATTTGCCATCACAGAATGAAATCCCTTCACTTGTGACAACATGGGTGGAGCTGGAGATCATTCCACAAAGTGAAACAAGCCAGACAGAGAAAGACAAGTGCTGCACGACCTCACTCACGTGTGGAGTCCAGAAGCGCTGACCTAGAAGCCCAGAGTAGAAAATGGTCAGAGGCCGGGAGCATAGAGGGAAGGGGAGGTGGGTGCTGAACGCTGTGTGCTAGGTTACAGTTAGACAGGAGCAGGTACTGGTGTGCTACTGCACAGTAATGTGACTCTAGATAACAATTATTATACATTAACAAATTATTAACAATTATTAACATTAACAAAAATTATACATTTCAGTAAGTTAGAACAAAGGGCTTGGAAGGGTTTTATATTACCCATTAACATGCACGATTTTTCTGTTTCTATGTTTTTTGTTTTTTTTTTTGCGGTACTGGGGATCGAACTCAGGACCCTGCGCTTGCTAGGCAAGCGCTTATTCCACTGAGCTATATCCCCAGCCCTCTATGTATGTTAATAAATTGAGAAATTAGTAACATCTAAAGCCAAGCGTGGTGGTGTACACTCATAACCCCTGCACTCAAGAGGCTGAAGCAGCAGGATCGCTGTGAGCATGGGCTATCCCTGCTTCTTTCTTTCTTTCTTTTTTTTTTTTTTCTGTCTTTTTGAGACAGTCTCCCTATGCAGTTCGGGCTGGCCTTGAGCTCACTTTGCAGCCCAGGCTGGTCTTGAACTCACAATGATCCTCGTGCCATAGCCTCTCCAGTGCCAGGATTACAGGTAGGTGCCACCATTGCTAGCTATCCCTGTTTCAAAAACAAAACAAAGCAAACAAAACAAAACTGATAAAGGGAAATGAAAAAAATCCAATTTGGGAACTGGATGACTAAATTTTATCAAGTAAGATTGAAAGATACTGGTGCGTGCCTATAATTCTAGTACTCAGAGGGCTGAGGCAAGAGGATTTCCATGAGTTCAAGACCAGCCTGGACTACATAGTGAGTTCAAAGCCAGACTGAACCACATATTGAGACCTGGCCTCAAAAAAAGCAAAAAAGAAAAATGTAGATTGAACGATAGTTTTAAGCTGCACTTGGTTCCTGTTGCCTCTTCCTACTTTTCTCAGAAAACTCTTTGAGTTGACTTTTTTTTTTAAGTACTGGGGATGGAACTGAGGGACACGCTACCACTGAGCTACATTCCCTGGTACCTGGGGCTACAGCCCTGCGCCACCACACACAGCTGACTGGACTTTCTAAACTGAGTCAAGTCTGTTGTTCTCTCTGGAGCTAACTTAGTCCCCTAGCCAGTGCTCGCCACTACAGCCCATCTCTTTACCTGTGGATTGTGGTAAAGTCTGCTGTGTTTCGGCAGAAAAAGCACCTATTTCTAAACTGAGAGTTGTGGTTGTCAGGCAAAGAAGTCTGGGCAAGATGAATTGGTTGTATGTCCTATTCTGTCCTTTGGGCTCATTTTATCCATCTGTGATAAGGCAAGATGCATCAGAAAATCAGTGACACACTGCGTAACCACTGTGGACATTTATAGGCAAACCTGCAAAGTGCATGAAGAGTTTGCCTCAAGGCCTAAAAGAAACCAACAAGCTGAGCTGTTTAGAAAAAGAGAGGGAAGAAACTTTAAAAATTTAAACCAACAAGCTGAGTTGTTTAGAAAAAGAGAGGGAGGAAGCTTTAAAAAATGTTCTAAAAACTGTTCAATGATCACAATCACGAGGTTTAAAAGGTTTAATTTGAAAGCTCACTTTGTTAACAGGAAAATTCTTTAGATCAACTAAATTTATAACTGATTTGGGCAAAACAAGAAATGGTTTGTGAATACATGGTAGCTCTCAGAAACAGCAGGTTCTGAGAACTCCAACAAGGTGATCGCCTAACATCGGAGGGAAAGTGGAAGTGAAACACAGTAAACAACTTGACTGACTATAACCCATCAATCAACAAGTCCTGGAGTTACAGCTTAACCACTTAGCTGTTTACAGCTTACTTAATGTCTGCAGGGCCTTTTCAAACTAGCCAAAGCCTGTTATCATGCTAAAACTACACTGGTTGGGAGTGTAGGATCCCATACAAGTGCCTGTCCAAACTGATGGCCTCCCACCAGGAAGCACTTGGTGTGTCAGCCAGACAGTGTCTGAGAATCAGCTTCGATGCAAATCCTTGTTCTCACTCCTTGGTTAATAACAAGAGCTGAGACTGTTTCTTTCGTGAACTGAATTAGAGAATGACTACGATTGCATCTCACAAAATTCAGGATTTTTATGTACCTTCTCTGCACCTGTCATGAAAAAACATGTAACTGAAAGGCAGGAAAGCGAAGCAGTTCTCTCTGTGGTGGACATCTAACGTTCAGCAAGCTGAGGCTTTCTTGTATGGTCCTGGTAATGATGAGGACAGTAACCGGGCAGCACGAGTTATGCAGGGCTTAATATGAAAATTTTCAACCACTTCCATAGATGTCACGTTAAACTTCTAGAGGTAACACTGTGGTTTATTTACCTTTGCAAGCATGCACATGTGCCCAGATATCTAAGTTGTAATGTGCTTTGCAAAAAACTTAATGCAAATGAATATCCCTTTTTCATGCACTGGTTCATTCCTAGAGTTGAACTGGAGGGCATGGACCTGGGGGTGCTGAGGTGGTTAAGGAGGACCATAAGGCTGGTGGTCTTGAACTATCACCGCTGCTGGCCAAGCCAAGCCTTCATAATTGGCGATGGTTGGGCCAGAGAAACCCCACAGCACTGGGGATTGTACAGCACTGGGGATTGGATCTGAGGCCTTCACACTGACCTTCATCCCCAACTCCTACGCCCTTTTTAAAAAACTTTAAAAATAAAAAAAATTTTTTTTCACTAAGTTGCTAAATTACCCAGTGGGATTTGAATTTGTGACCCTTCTGCCTCAGAAGGCTGGGTTTATAGGTGTGCAACCCTGTGCCTGGCTTCACATGTAGATTTTTAACCCAGGGTAGGGCTCTAGAGTTTATTGGGCTGGATTGAGGTAGTGGGATGTTTTATTTCTGGGCTCTGTTAGACACTAGTGACAAATAAACTTGAATGATCAATTGATTGGGAACTTCTTGGGAAACTACTGGGGCATTTAAAAGTGTGGAAGGAAGAGGATGAACAATGAAATTATGGGTCTGACGGCAGAAAAGCTGAGCTATTGGAGAAACTAAAACCAGGGCTGCACAGAGCCAGGGCTGTTCTCGGCTACTTTTGGCACCTGTCTTATAATGCTTGGCTGCCTCAGGCAAAGTGAGAACTTCATGGAAAGACGAGGGGTAGTTCAGGAAATGAAAGGAATATGATTAGCAAGTTCCAGTGCTTCCTGGGTGGTAGCTCTGCCACTAGCACCGCCTTTCCCAGTTCTAGTTAAAACAGAAAAACAAGTTTCTGATTGGTTTGGACCAATCACTATAATGAGGGTGACATAGTAAAAACATGGGTATTCTTTGTTTATTGGATATTATTGCTTGGAATTATTAGCCAGAAAGAGGCATAGAAAACCTCTTTCTATACACTGAGAACAAGGGCTGGAGGGATATAGCTCAGTGGCACAGCGCCTTCCTGGCAAGCGCAAGGTCCTGAGTTTGATTCCCAATACCAAAACAATAAATAAATAGATAAATAAATAAAAAGAAGAAGAAGAAACACTGAGAACAAATATCGCTTTAGAACTATGCCTAAGAATATAAATAAGGCTTATTGAGAAAAATTAGATAATAGCTTTTCATCTGCCAAATAACTTGTTTTATTTTTTAGTTTCTATTTATTTTTAAATTTATTTTAAAAATAAAAGGAGAAAACATATTAACAGACAGACATCCATTTACAAAATAGCATAAGAACAATACAAACAACAGAGTTACAGACAAAGCGGTAGGAAATTAACAATGGTTGTTTTATTACTATTGATATTTTCAAAGTGTTTTCTCAGGAAAACAAATAGAGACATGCAATAATAATCAAACCAGTAATCATTAACTGTTCCTTTCAGTAAAGCAATAGAAGATGTGGAGAAGGGCATTCTTTAGTTAATCTTTCAATGTATTGCCTTAGGTATAACTGGACCTAGGTTGTTGTGCTCTGGAGGAAGTCGAACAAAAGCTTTGTAAGCCCTGGAGCCAACACTAAATGTTTTGCTGTGTTATGTAGAAAAGGAATGGTGACATGATGGCTACCTAGTCAGGTCTCAGGCCTATGGTAATTGAGTTGTATTGTTCTTGCTAAAACGGTTACTATCCACCCGGTGGCCCAGGTGCCTCTTTTGTTTTATCTCAATAAAAGGTGATTCGGGGCTGCAGTCAGGAGAACTGTAACCCCCTGATCCCAGGACATTGTCTCTCTCTTGTATTTCTTTTTCTAACTTTTTATTCATCCGCGGGTACCTCGTTTTTGGGACCTGTTCACCCTGGACAGAAACTGATATTAGACCAACGAGAAGACAGTAGGACCACTGTTAGCTATCCTGTATATACATACGTACATAATTTCCCCTTCTTTCCCTTCTTTTCCCACACACCAGTTGCCCCTTACTTTTGAGCATTTTCCTTTCATTTCACAATGCCTATCAGATGTCCTAGTTTTTATTTACTCTTTCACTAGTGAGATAATACATTGCTTACACATGCAGGTCTGATTTATTTCACTTAGAGTATGGTCTCTAGTTATGACCATTTACCTATAAAAGCCTCGAGTTTATCTTTCTTTAAAGCTGAGTAATATTCCATTATATAAAAGTACCACAATTTTTTTTATCCAGTCCTCAGTGGATGGACATTCAAATAACTTATTTTATAAAGATAAAAAGTCACTACATAATTCAGTAACTTTGTCTTTATAATTTATTTTTTGTCAATTCACTTATTAGCTAGTATTTCTATTGAGCTTTTACATACTTTTTGTTGTTGTTGTTCATTTTGAGGCAGGGTCTTGCTATGCAGATCAGGCTGTTCTCAAACTCACAGCGATCCTCCTGCTAAAGGTTTACTTAGCTCACAGTTTGTAGAGGGTTCAGTCCATAATCAGCTGGCTCCGAAGGCAGGGTGGAATGGCAGGCAAGAACATTTCATGGTGGGCAGAAGACAGTAAAGCAAAAAAGCAGGGAGAGATAAGATTCTTTCTGCTCCTCATACTGTATGCAAGCTACTGGCTCTAGGGTGGGTGGGGCATTCACACCCTTAAACCTAGCCAGACTTATGCCAATCAGTGGACTGATTTTCTAATCACGTAGCCTTGGTCCTAGTGTCACATGCTCTAGATTCAGCCCCCTCTGGAAAAGCCTTTTGACTGTGTGAGGCTTTGGGGGGACAACTAGACACAGCCATAACAGTGCCCCTCTTCCTCCCTTGACATACCTGTGTATACACACACACACTCCAGTGTGCACATCTGATATAAAATGATTGCAAGAAGAAATTTCAGCTCTTAGAAGTAATTACGTTTCCTTTTCCCCTTTGGTTTTCATCTTCAGTGTAACTCTCTCTCTCTCTCTCTCTCTCTCTCTCTCTCTCCCCCCCCCCCCCCCTCCTCAGGACCTTGCACTTGCCAGGCAGGCACTTGCACCACGGAGCTAGATCCCCAGGTCCTCTAACCATATTTTCTTGATGATCCAAAATTTCTTCTACTAGCTCAATATTAAAATTAAGTGGTTTTTGTTTGCTTGTTTGTTTGTTTTGTCTTTTTGAGACAGGGTCTCTCTAGGCAGTTCAGGCTGGCCTTGAGCTTCCTTTGTAGCCCAGGCTGGTCTTGAACTCACAAAGATCCTCTTGCCTCAGCCTCCCAAGTGCTGGGATTACAGGCGTGCGCCACCAAATTCAGCTAGAAATTAAGTTTTAAGCCGTGTATTGTATTCCTTCTAGTAATAGGCTAAAAGGAAGGACAGTTGTTCTAATTCATAGCAATGGAAAACTCTTGCCCACAGAATTTTAAATTCCATTGCAGTTCATGATGATACGCTTACATTCTTGGCTACTTATTTATTGATGTTCTGTCTCATTCTAATATTGATTCAGGGGAGCTAGCTACAGTATTATACAATAATACCTTTAAAAATTAACTAACCAGCCTGGTCATGCACCTCGGTGATAAAGTGCTTTCCTAGCAAATGCAAAAGCTCCAGGTTTGATCCACAACACCAAAAACAAAACAGCAAAGCAAAATGTGTTTCACATGAGACCATCAAAGCGCTCCATGGCCCGGATACTCTCTGTGGGGTTGCGTCTTCTCAGAAGATGCCCTCTTCGGCTTTTCTGTGTCCTCCAGTGGCAAATGAGGCCAACTCCTCCTTGACAAAGACCTTGTATCCTTCTCTCTCATTCAAGATAATGAGAATCTTTCTGGCCTCTTTGAAGGAAAAACTGTGATTGATTTCCAATGTGACTTGAGCCATTATCTATTTCCCAAGTAGGTATTTTATATTTGCCACCAGTATGCCTTTTTTTGTGTCTCCTGAGAGCAAACATGAAAATTTCCACTGCTTGACACCTGATCTCACTTAACTTACTTTTCCTATCTTTGGCCCGTAGAGTGATTAACGTCATAGGCCTTCAGAGTGTCCCACCTTGGGACGCAGATTCCAGGTCATGTTTCTGAGGCTCACGGGACCAAGTAGGACATCAGTCACCATTTCCATTTCCTGGGAAGAATTTGTAATTATGTTCTACTTATCAAAATGTTGTTTTTTAGCTTTCCCCCCAAATAGGGCATTATTTATTGCAGCTGGACAAAGTGTGTAGGTTAGCTGGTTAAGTTACTCTGCTTCTCTGGTTGATTTTTCTGTGAAATAGCAGAAGTGCTGACCTTGCCAGGATATGGTAGGATGTTAGTCAGCTCCTTGTCACTGTAACAAAGCACCTAAGATAATTAAGTTCCAAGAGCAAGTGTTGATTTACCTTTCAGTTCTGGATCCTCCAGTCCAAGATCAAGTGGACCTGCTGCTTTAGTCCTGGGAAGTGTTCTGGATGGCAGTGGTGGGGAACACGATACCTCATGATCCAGGAAGCAAGAGGGAAGAGGAAGAGTCTGGTGTCCCCAACCCCTCAGGGATGTGTCCTGGTGATCGAACAGGCCCTACCACCTCCCATAGGACCACCCTAGGGACCTACCCCTTAACATATGGAGCTTCTGGGGACACAGTGTCCAAATGATAGCAAGTAGGGATTAGTAAATTCATCCATAGTATGTCCTAAGAGCCCTGTTACTAATGCAGGAGAAAGTAAGTGTAGCTGTGGTTCTCATCCTTGGAATTAATCTCTGTGAGGCAGCAGTGTGAGGGAGAGAGAATATCACATGTCTGGGGAAAGCATTTGCTTTTTTTTTTTTGAGACAGGGTCTCACTATGCAGTTTACGCTGGCCTTGAGCTCACTCTGTAGCCCCAGCTGGCCTCAAACTAACAACGATCCTCCTGCCTCAGCCTCCCGAGTGCTGGGATTACAGGTGTGTGCCACCATGCCCACACCCGGTAAGCATTTGTGTTTTAACTCAAATTCTGGCTCTGTGTGCTGTTTGGGTAATACAATGCACATTGGTGCCCTTGGATGCCAAAGCTGGCAGACATCCCTTGCCTGAGCCATGTGACAGGGTAGTTGTGAGAATCTAAGCAAGATCATCTACTATGAGATTAGCTTGTAGTAGGAAATCCTTTCTGGAGTTAATATTACACTAGGGTTTTTTGTGTGGTTAGTTCCCTTGATTTACTCCTTGGCTCTGTGTGGCAGGATTCTCCCAAGAAATAGAACCAATAGGGTTTATATGCATGTATGCAGACCACACTGTACACTGGGTAAAGTTACACATTATGTTTATACACACATGGGGAGATTCATTATGGGAACTGGCTCTTATAATCAGGGACAGAGAGAAGCTCCACAGCTGGAAACACTGAAAGCTGGTGGTGCCACTCATCTGAGTGCGAAGGTCTGAGAACTGGGGCCACTAATGTTGTCAATTCCAGTGCAAGGGCAGGGATGGGTGAGAGTACCTGTATCAAACAGTGTGGCAGGGAGAATGGTGAAGCCTTCTCTCCTCTGTCTTTTATTCTAGCCAGGACCTCACAGGTTTTGGGGACACTCATCCCCTTTGGGGAAGATGATACACTTCACTGAGCCCACACAACTGTCATCTGGAAATATGTTCAAATGTGAACACTCAGAGATAATGTTTCACCAGATATTGGACACCCCAACCCAACCAGGGTGACCGATTACAACCAAGGATCACATCAGTAGTCCCCACCCCCCACATCTGCCTTAACAACCAAGTTTTGTCATGTGCGACCACAGAGCATAGCCCATGATGGGTCCTATAAAGCATTTACAGTAGTCACCCCTTCTGAGGTTTGTGTTCTGTGGTTTTGGGTATCCGCGGTGAACCAGCATCAGAAAATAGTAAATGGAAAATTTCAGAATTAAGCAATTGGTTTTAAATCACATGTTGTTCTGAGCTGTGTGATAAAATCTTGCACCACCCCACTCTGTCCTCCCAGGATGTGAATCATTCCCTTGCCTGTGCATCCATGCTGCATATGCTACTTTCATGGTAGTTATTTACTAGCTATTTCGGTGATCAGATTGACTGTGTATGGTTGCAGCTGTTCACTTTTTTTGCAGTTTTTTATAGGAAATTCATAATGGTTATTATATTGAACATTGTTATCTTCAAAGTGGTTGTTCAGATTATAAGATATAGGCATACAAAACTGATCAAACAATATAAGTACTAATTGTTCCTTTCAATGAATAGAAATTAGTAGTACAATTATCTTAGCTATCGTGTGTGTGTGTGTGTGTGTGTGTGTGTGTGTATGTGTGTGTGTATTTTTAAATTTTCCTTTCCTTCCTTTCTCCTTTCTACCATCCCAGTTGTTCTTTCCTTTTGGACAGATTCTTTCCCTTTCACAGTATCTATTGCACCTTTTAAATTTTTATTTATTTATTTATTTTTGTCTTTTTGAGACAGGGTCCATTGCTATGCAGTTCAGGCTGGCCTTGAGCTCATTTATTTTGAAGCCCAGGCTGGTCTCAAATTTGCGGTGATGCTCCTGCCTCTGCCTCCCAATTGCTGGGATTACAGGTGTGCACCGCCATAGCCAGCTCTGTTGTGCCTTTTGGATCTTATTTACCCTTTCAGGTTCTTACACTAGGGAGACAGTGCGATGCTTATACATGCGAATCTGGTTTATTTCACTTATGCGTATGGTCTCTAGTTGCATCCATTTACCTATAAAAGCCTCAAGTTTATCTTCCTTTAGAGCTGAGTAGTACTCTATTGCATAAAAATACCACATCTTTTTTATCTATTCCTCAGTTGATGGGCTATTGGGTTAATAACTCTTAATTACTGCAGGCTAGTCAGGCTCGTGGTCTCCCAAACAAGTGGACGGCAAAGGCTTAAATAAATGAGACAATTGAAATGATTTTAGGGATCCAGGAGTACCCAACCCTCTAACATAATTTAAGCTTCTCTGGGTTAAGACCAAGAACTTTCCTGGGCTGCCTGTATTTATTAGGTATTCAAACAAAGGAGGGAGATACTGAAGAAAATGCAGGAATCTGGGCAGGACTGGGGAAACCCATTACGGAATTCTCCAAGTAATACTTATATTAATTCAGGAGAACTGTGTTATCTCCAGGAAGGCCGTCACCGCAGGAGTGAGAGGCCTGCAGCTGCAGTCTCCCCTTAGCTAACGGAGGTTGGAGCCAAAGGTCCTCAGCTGTGGCCTTATCTTGTTCTTCGAGGCAGCCCAATCTCACAGGGCAATACAGGCCTCAGTGGGGACCAGTGACTCATAAATGTTCACTTACGATCAGTCCACTGCCCTTCTCTGGACAAGGGCCTAAGCTTTGGACAACTCTCAAGTAAACATGGAATGTCCACTGGTTAATATTAAATCCTGCTCAGAGCTGCTTCATAGTGGTCTCTGTCAATGGGCATTTGTGTTGTTTCCAAGATTTAGCTATGACAAATTGTGCTGCTATAAACATGGGTGCACATATATTACTGTAGTATGACATTTTCAATTCTTCTGGGAAAATACCCAGAAGGGGAATAACTGTATTGAATGGGACTTCTTTTTTTTTTTTTTTTTTTTTTTTTTTTTTTTTTGAGGTACTGGGGATCAAACTCAGGACCTTGTGCTTGCCAGGCAAGCACTTATTCCACTGAGCTATATCCCCAGCCCTTGAATGGGACTTCTAATCCTAGTTTTTTGAGGAATCTCCACACTGATTTCCGTAGTGGCTGCATCAGTCTGCACTCCCACCAACGATGGAAAAAGGTTCCTTTTTCCCCACAGCCTTGCCAACATTCATTGCTGGTTGATTTCTTGATGATGGCCTTTTTTCTGGGGTGAAATGGAATCTCACTGTTGTTTTGTTTTGTATTTCTTGAATGACCATTGATGTTAAACACTTGTTTTTTGTCTTTTTGAGACAGGGTCTCACTACTGCAGTTCAGGCTGGCCTTGAGCTCACTTTGTAGCCCAGGCTAGTCTCAAACTCACAAGGATCCTCCTGCCTCAGCCTCCCGAGTGCTGGGATTACAGGCGTGTGGCACCACACCCAGACTACTTATTCATATATTTGTTTGTCATTTGTATTTATTTATCTGAGAAGTGTGTATTCATCTCAGATGTCTTTTTAATTAAGTTTATTGATACATTTTAAAGTACACATAATGATCACATTCATTATAGGGAATTTTTAACTACATGGTATAACTTGATTTTTTTTCCCTATTTCTCTCCCCTCCCTTTAACCGCTCTTCCCCTCATCTACAAAAGCTTTGTTTCCATTTTTTGTGTTCAACTTATAGTAGAATTGTTTAATTAATTAATTAATTAATGTCTTTTTGAGCTTTTGTTTTTGGTACTGGGAATTGAACTGAGGACCTTGTGCTTCCCAGGCAGGCGCTTCTGCCACTGAGCTATATCCCTGGCCCAATTTGTGTCTTTTTGAGACAGGGTCTCACTATGCAGTTCAGGCTGGTCTTGAGCTCACTTTGTAGCCCAGGCTGGTCTCAAACTCACAACGATCCTCCTGCCTCAGCCTCCCATGTGCTGGGATCACAGGTGTGTGGCACCACACCTGGCAATAGAATAATTGTTTAATTATTATTGTTGTTAATCTGTTATTATACCTAATTTATACATTAAAGTTTATCTCAAGTATGCATATACTGTGTAGGAGAAGAGTATCTGTGGCTTCAGGCATCCACTAGGAGCCTGGAAAGTACCCCGCGGATAAGACGGGCTTCTCTGCATGATAAGAGGGGAGGCATCACCTTCTTCCATCCCACTTGCCAACTTCAAACACCTGGTAAAACCGCCTGCCTTCACAGAGGGAGATATTACTTTGCTTAGGTCTGCAGAAAGTCACATGACTAGGGAAAGACGAGGTCTTACTGTTTTTCCCTCCCTTTTCTTAAGCAAAGAAGCTGAAAAACACCTGATATACCCGCCCCCCCAGAAACAAAAAAGGTTTAAAACTTCACTGTTGTGTCATAGTAACAGGGGACTACGATACAGACTGAGAGGAATGACAGCTGTCATCTTTATGTCCTGGCGCCCCCCAAAGTCTTATGTGCTCACACGTGGTGTGGGCTCACTAGCTGGGACTTCGGGAGGTGCCTGGATCATGGGTACCTGATACGCACCAGCGGGTCGGCACACTGACGGGTTTACAGCCAGCTGCGATGCTGTGGGGTAGAGTCTGGCTGGAGAAGGCGGGTCACGGGCGTGGCCTGGAAGGCTCTGTCTCCCTCCCTCCTTCACTGCTGCTTCCCGCCCGCCTCCCTACCTGCCGTGCCATCTCTGTGCCGTGCCCCTCTGCCCTGCTGCCCTGCCTTGGAGCCAATGGGCTATGGACTAACTATGAACCGGGAGCCAAGATAAATCTCTCTTTGCATCTGCAGGTCCTGGGTATTGTGTCTCCCTGACGAGAGGGTAAGACACACTCCTTGCTTGTGTAGCAGTTTACAGTTCATTGTTTTAAACAATCTATTATCAGTTCGTTAACGCAGTTGCCTTAGGCATCTTCGAGGGTGACTCCAGCTTTCCTCCTGGCTCCATACTGATGGAGGTGCTCTGCATAGCAACCTCAGACAGACTGGGCGAGCCGCTGGTGGATTCTCATCCGGAAATGATGCCACGTCTCAGATCCTGTACCACGAGGCATGTTTCTTGTAGTGATTCTCAAGGTCTTAGTGGGCGTGTGAACGGGGCCCTTTCACTTTGAGATTCTTTTCCCTTGGACCTCTGATCAAGTCATTACACACCTTCTCCGGTGACTTCGGACTTCACCTTGCGGCAGGGGAGGGTGATCCTGAGCTGGTGAATCGCCACCTTGGGCTCGGCAGGTGTCTTCCCACTATCTTTAATCACCACGACTGTGGCCTGGCTTCCTGGCAGACTGGTTCCTGGGCCAGAGCGAACAGTGGTGAGTCAGGAGCAGCAGTGGGTGCTGCTGAGCGCGGAGCACCAACCACCTCTTCCTCAGGAAGTAAGGCAGCTTACAGTTTAGAAGGCCCTTTAATATTCCTGTCTTACTGGAGCTCAGTCCATCCAGAGACTGGAGGAGAGCAAATATGTCCACCCCAGAGACTGGGGACACTCAGACCTTCTGGGTCTGAGTCTAGGGTGTTCTCCACAAGCCGAGAATCTGAACACTAGTGTGGTGACAATGCTTTGGGTTCTAATCACTGTGCATCTATTGTGTGCAAAACATGAGAAATTATAAATAAAAAGCAAAATAAAAGACAGATAAAAAAGAGCCGAGGACAGGGAAGCAGCCTGTGGAGTGGGCTGCACAGTGGCCCGGGTGTTGGGAGGTGGTGGGCCAGTCCCTGTGCGGTCACCCGCTGCCTGTGTGGGGAGTCATCTCAGAACCCCAGGGGTCAGGCTCCCCTCTCCTCCCACTCTGGTCATCACAGTCCTTCTGTGGTCTACATTCTCAGGATGTCCAGGTCCTCCTCATCCTGTTCGGGTGCAAATGGTCTCACTCAAGGTGATCAGCCAATCGGGATAGCAGAATCCCAGCAGGAGACCAGCCACAAGCACGGCAAAGCAGCCTCCACACATCTATCAGGTATCTGGTCTGCATTTACATTCGTGACTTTGAAAGCAGCTTTTACGGGGTGAGAGAAAGCCTTACAACTTCCGCTTCACCTGCTAAGATCCGCTGGATTCCCTCCCTCTATTAGGGTGCCCGCCCTTCTCCTCCGCTGTCCACGGTCACCTCCCACTCCATGGCCTGTGTCTTTCTCACTTGTCTTTCAAAATGAAGGAAGGAAAGGTGCATTTAGCTTGCAGTCTGTGGAGGTTTCAGTCCATAATCAGCTGGGTCCGAGGCAGGGCGGCACGTGGCAGAGGGCGACAGGTCATGGGGGCAGAAGACAGCAAAGGAGCAAGAGCAAAAAGGCGGGAGTGGGAGAGCAGCCTCTTTCCCCCCCTTGTATTGCACGCAGGCCGCCTGCTCCGCGGCAGGTGTAGCACTCACACCCGCAGTCCCAGCACCGGACCGTGGATCAGTCTCTAGAAGCCCGCCCCGTGAGTGCATGAGGCTTTGGGGAACATCAGACACAAAGCACAATAAGCCGCGACGACCCTCATGTCTACTTCAAAAGGTCTCCTGAAGTCAAGGGTTCTGTAAGTCTCCAAACAACTGTGCTTGCTTTACACATTCTCTCTCTCTCTGGTGAAAAGCAAATAATGAGAAGTCAGACAATTTCAAAGTGGTTGGAATCTCTCTTTTTTTTTTTTGGTACCGGAAACGAAACTCATGACTTCATACCTGCTAGGCAGGCACTATGCCGCCGAGCTATATCCTCAGCCCCCAAATGGTTAGAAAGTCACCACACATTTCTACCTGTAGCTTCACCCACTTGTATCTTCTTGTTCTCCAGTACTGGAGGTCTAAGCTATGACATGTACAAGAGGACACAGGAAGCTGGACAGCTTGTCATCCTCTGGGCTAATTACTACCAGGCTTTATGGTCTTTTTAGTTTTGACCCATTTTCTTGGGTGCTTTGCCTGTTTATTATTGTCTAAAATGACGAGTCTCATGTGTTCCAGCATTGGATTTTTGGGAGGAGACTGTGTCACGGGGATACAACTTCCATGTGTGGATTCACCCGCAGATGAGTTTGTAGCTGAATACGCTGGTAGGAGGTGAGGCCTGGCTGGAGGTGGTCACCGGGCATGTGCCTCTGGAGGGCACAGCTCCCTCCCTGGCTCTTCCTGCTACCTGCTTCTCACCACAACGAGGTAAACGGCTTTCCTCTGCCTTTCCATTTCCAGTTTCAAGCCAGAAGGCTTAAACCCTCTGAAACCACGCACCAAAAATAAACCCTCCCTCCATTAAGGTGCAGGTACCAGGTACTTTGACCCAGCAACGGGAAATGTGACCAGGACCCTGTTTTTGTATGTATCTGTGCTAATACTGAATGAAATTCCAGGCGTACAGGGTCTCTGTCACTTTAAGCGGATGCTGCCTATGAGCTGGGATGGTTTAGCGCGCACTCTTTAAAGGATTTCCAGTGTGTCCTACAGCTGGGCCTGCAAGACAGGCTACCTGATTCTCTTCCAGCGGACACTGCCTATCTCATACCCTGAGTTACCACGGAAGTCTGGCAAGTAATTTCACTTTTTTTTTTTTTTTTTTCTGTACTAATTAGAAGTTTCCACCTGAAGCATCAAAAAGTTAGAATAAAAAATTAAGCAAAAATTGCCATTGAAGCTGTGATGCTAACACAGAAATCTGTTCATAGTACAGCATTTTGTAAGAGCTGGCACGGGGAGCATCTTTTTCGGGGATATGTATTTACATGGGGAAAGCTCTTCAGGAGAGCAACAGAACGTCAGAGGGAGTCGTCTCTGGCACAGTTCTTCGTGACTCTTTGTTTCTTTGGTATTTGTACTTTCTAATTTGTAGGCATTGTAAAATGCAAATGTCTACCTTTGGGGCATTAATGGAAGAACTTGGAGAAATGGAATAAAGTTCGTAGCTTAGTTCTTGGTGGTGCTCATGTTGACGGCTAAGTCTCGGCAAATGTCCCAGGGCTCTGTAAGGTGGTTTATTTCAGAAAGCGGATGAAGGGCACTGAAACTCTGTTAACATTTTTGTCACTTGTGTGGTGCGTACAGCTAAAGATTTCAGTATAAGAAAGTTTTAAAAATAAAGGCCCGAGGCCAGGTTTTGGAGCCAGGTAGGCTTTGTGTAGGAACTGTTTGCAGCACGTAGAGTGGATTCCGAGGGCTGACCTGCAACTGCAGGGACCTCGCTGGTCAGTTGTTAGCCATAGCCAGTATTAAAAATGAGCTCTACAGGTCTGCAATAAACGTTACATTGAAACAAAGTATTACTTAAAATGCATCATCTCCTAGTTCCTCACTGCAGTTGATCCTTGTTATCCGCAGCAGTTACGTTCTCTAACGCCTCTGGAACACCAATCATCACTCTTAGGGGAAGCCACAGGAAAGAATCCCGGGAGCTTTTGCTCAGCTTTTGGTTACACAATTTGCTACGAGGTTTCTGTCTAAAGGCACACTACTTAGCATATGTTCCCGATTCATTAACACTGCTGGCGTTGTACCTCATGCCCAAAGGAAGCCTCAAGGGTGGGTTTTCTCTGCAAGGCTCATCACGCCCTTCACCAGTGTAGGACACCACGCACACTTCAGGACTGTGTGCGCGGCCGATTTTAAAGGCAAATTCACCAACACAAAGCTCCAAAATGCAGAAAGTGTGGCAGGGGCCACAGAGTGCAAGAGGACACTTGCTGATGGCAGGAGAGCTGAACGACGAAGTTACGTGACCAGTCTCAGTGGGGACTGTGTGTGCCGGGCAGCACTTTGAGTCACACTGTGCAAGTCCATGAATGACCTCAAAAGCAAAGCACTGATTTTAGATTTGTGAGTAAAGTTTAACAAGGAGGCAGATACACAGATCTCGGGTGGTGGGGCTCTGCTGTGTCTTCCTACTCCCCTCTCCCGCATGCGTAGCGGAGTGTGAGCTAGTTGTGTACCTTGTGAGCCTCTCTTCTCTAACTTCACCCCAGCTACCACACAGTCCTGTCAACTCCTTCGCTGAAAGCGGCCACACTGAGATCACTTCCACAACGTAAACTGGCAAATAACACACACTGTGGCCTGGTTTACTGATTGTTTAGGACTTAATATGTGATGGAGAAAATTTATTAATGCAGATTAAATTCAAAGCGGTGCAATGTCTACAGACATTACATTTCGACTAGCACAGAACACTGAGGAAGGGCTAGGGATGTAGCTCAGTGGCACAGCGCCTGCCTGGCAAGTGCAAGGTCATGAGTTCAATTCCTGGTACCAAAAGAAAAAACAAACAAAAAAAACAACTGAGGAAGCATCTTTCCAGTATTCAAAAACTACCTGATTTAGCAAAGTCATTCACAACTGACGAATAAGCGATGCTCTGACACGCATCTTCATTGTTCCAATTTCACCCTCATCACAGTGTAACAATGTTCGTGTCCGAACCACACTCCTGCTGATTGCAGTAATGGGTTGGCTAGGACGGTAACCAACAATGCACTCTGTGAGAATTAGCTGTCACAGGGAATTTACGATAGGGTACTGTGCATTGTATTAAGTTGTGTCTTGCGTGTTCTTTATCAGGAACATGTACAGTTTAAATGCACTTATTTCCAGAGAGCTGAGTGTTTAAGCAGCTTATCAGTGCTCCAAGCTGAGAAACTCAATGACTTAACCGCCATGGCTCCATTTAATTAGGTATAAGATGAAGAAGCATATATACCTTCCTCATTAGATTTTGAGAAGTGGACACGTTATTGTTCCTGACACTCTGTGACCTGTCTCCCCTCCTTACCACCTCTCCTGGATATCCAACTTGGGGCTCATTTCTCACTGGGCACATCCACCCATTAGCAGTTCAAAACTTGCCACTAGGTGGCGTAAGCAAGATGCCTTTGGCCCTCCAGACATCACTGGTGGGAAATCTGGTGACATAGCTCACCCTCCCCACCCTCACTGGGCTTCCGCGAAGATAAATGAAATGCTTTAAGTCTGCAGTCACAGGGCTCTGTCCAGAGAATTGTCTGGTGATCAGCCTTGGCACCCTGAGAAAAAGTGTTAACCTCTGAGCCCGCTGTGGACAACGATAACAAATCGAGCTAGATCCATCTTCGGCTGGACCAATCCCCTTTCCCACTGGCCTTGTCTTCTCAGGCGTAGGGGGTGGTGTGAGCACTGGGGGCCGCTCAGTGCTTTCCACAGCCTGGTCCTCCCGCTCCGCACCTTAAGAGGTAGAGCTAGAAAAGTCACACTACCCCTCCTCTTGTCAGATCTCTCACAGTCAGTGCTCACAGGTAACGGCTGCCTGCTTTACACGGTGGCAGGCATGAAGCAGGCTCTTCTGGAGAGGGATCCTTAGGCGACCCCTTGGGCAGAGAGGGGCCAGAGACCACAACGGGGTCTTGCAGTGCCTCCTCCTTGCCCCCGTGCCCAGGGTCTGCTGTGTGTGTTCCCGGAGAGGCAACACTGCTTTTGAGGGGAGGTGGCAAATGGCTCCTTTTTAGCACAGTCTGCGAGGCTTCATCTGCCGCTTGTCCGTGGGAATGTTCACCCAGAAGCGACCCTACTCTGGCTCAGCACTCCTGCCTGCTTAGCTGTGTAACTGCTGAGCATCTCCATCACTGTTCTTTTAGAAGCCAGGGTGTGCCCAATGGAGAATTAAAATAACAAAAATCAGCTCCAGTGGTTTTCAGCCTGCAAGGAATTCACACACGATGATTCTGTGAGGAAGCCGCCGGCTGTGAACACAGCTGGGTTAATTCATTTCTGCCTAGGTTCCCACACTCTCTCTGTATGACATATGGAGTATGATTCTGGTCATTTTCGTTTGTTTTGTTTTTGAGACAGGGTCTCACTATGCAGTTCAGGCTGGCCTTGAGCTCACTTTGTAGCCCAGGCTGGCCTCAAACTAGCAGTGACCTTCCTGCCTCAGTCTCCCGAGTGCTGGGATTACAGGAGTGCGCCACCAAGCGCAGCTACTTTGCATTCTTAAATGAGACTAAAGACCAATGTTTCGACCTTTGTGGAAGTTTCTAAATGTCTCTGTAAGTCCAAAAATCACATCATCACAGGCTGTCGAAGGAACCACCAAGTCATATAAAGAATTTTGTGACAGAGACTGGCTCAGAATGAATTAAAGTGACCACAGAACAGTTTTATTTTTCTTCTGAGTTTATTTTGAATTTTTCATTTTTGGATAACCAAGCAGCTCTTTAAGGAGAATGCGCAGAAGAGTCATTCTGGCACTTTTGGATAGTACAATAAGATTTTTTTTTTTTAATAGTCACATTCAGTCCCCTTGCTCAGTCCACACTTTCATGGTTGGAGAGCAAGATAACCCCATAAGATTCCAGAGAGAATACGCAGTCGTATTTACAAACAGCCAGCAAAACCATAATGACAGCTAACGGCCAAAGGGTGGAGGGAGCGAAGGGCATCTCTGAAGTGTCCTCTAGTCTATCTTAGCTAAACAGAACCCACATTACACATGAGAACTAGAGCACACTGCGTTGAAGAGAATGCTCAGCACAAGTGGCACTTGGCAGCATGCAGTTTAAATGAAAGGGGCATCATTTATAGCTTTATATAAAATCCAGGCAGTTCAATTAAAGGGGTTAAGAAAAATCAAGACAATGAGGGACTGTCTGTTTTCACTGTAAAAAAGGCACTTGGAGTTAATGGGACCAGAATTGAAAGACTCTTAGCTGATAAAAATTTCAGTACGATTTCATTTGAAGGCTTGGATGTTAAGAGATGACACTCAGGAGTTCCTGAAGGGAGACACTGAAATAAACCACTGAGGAGGAGACTAGATTAAAATGAGGCAGTAAAATTTTTACAACCAAATGGCATTTTTTTTTAAAAGAAGAAAATCTCAAAACAAGGCCTAACCAGAGCAACACCTAAGCAAAGTAAGACAGAGCAGCGATGCATAGCTTTCCCTTGAGATAATGCCTACCTTAGGACACTAAGCGCCACCCTCGCTTCTCAGGAGTAACTTCGCGGTGGCATGACCGAGACAAAACGGATTCAAGCAATGCAAAAAGAATTTCTTCTGTTCCCAGAACCCGAGGAGAACTGAGGTGATCCTTGGAGCATAGAACGTCACGTGCAGTTTTGGGGCGTCCCTGGCTGTGGCGGGCACATCGAGTCCCGGAACGACATGTGGACACTTCTTCCAGCCACTGCCCCCCCCGGGGGGGCGGGCAGCGTGGGTCACAATCGTCCTTTACTCTGAGCAACAGCTTTTCTTCCTTTCTGCCATCCACACTGCGGCGTCAATGCAGTCAGCGTCCACTTCTGTAGCTGTCGCCTGCCAACCTCCCCCACGAACAGGTACGGCAGGATATTTGGCAATTTTCTGTTCCACCGCTGGGCGGCTCCGCAGCGGCTCACTTAATGTTAAACGCCATGAGGGGCCTCTCCTCCCGCTTCTGCCAGGGGCTCTTCTTGTCCTCCCCTTGGTCGTCATCGTCGTCATCCTCTTCGTCTTCCTCGTGAGCAGACCTTCTCTGGCGGGGACTGGCCAACGGCTCCGGGGGTACGTCGGACGTTCGTCTGGTGGTCTCCTCCCGCAGGCTGGGCAGCTGCCCCGCAGCCCGCCGACTCGCGCTGTCCAGCAGGCACCGCAGCGCGCCGTCCTCGGGCGTGCACACGGCGGTCCCGCATTCACTGCCGCTCTGGTCCATGTCATCCAGGTACACGAGCTGCGTGTAGGCGGTGCTGTCTGGGGCCCTGGGCTCTTTCTGCTGGTGCTCCTGGGCAGCTGGGTGGCTCTGCTGGAGACACAAAGGGTCTCCCCTTCCCTTGCGGACGGATTTTGGTTCATTCATGTCTACACCGGAGTCCAGACTGGCATCGTTACTGCCATTCCTTCCAGCTCTTTGGAGATCAATGTATGAATGCCGAACGTGAGCATTGGACCTCCCGTCCAGGGAGACGAACCAGGCCCGGGGGTGCGGGAGGGGTTTCCCACCCCCGAGTTCCATCAGGGCCTTTTCGGTCAGAAGCTGCACCTCGCTGTTCATCTGAGCCAAAGCCGCATCGTTCAAGGACGCTGGGATGGACAGCGACTCTGACATGGACGCGTTCTGAGGGCTCCACTCCCGAGTGCCTGCCTCCTGCAGGTGCTGCTGGGAGATGGCCTGGGAGGACAGAGGCTGGCCTTGCATCTGGGCGGATGGGTGTGGGAAGATCCCTGCGTGAGGGTTGGCGAGCTCGGCCTGCAACCTCCCAATTTCCAGCTGCTGGTCTGCCGGGACCACCAGAGGCTGGCTAACATAGGAGTGGTCCCCCGGGAGTTTCATGTAGTGAGCGGGAATGACCAGGGCGGGCAGCACTTTCCTGTACACACTGTCATTGACCTGGTCCACGGAGCTACAGCAGATCAGCTGGCCTGGCTGTGGGAACGACGTAGGTCTCTCCAGGTGGTCGACGGATCGTGACATCATACATTCAGTGGGCCTTCGTTCTAGCAGTTGTTCTTTTTCCGGAGATGAAGGCGCGGGGTACATGTGTTCCTGAATGGTGAGTTTGCTTCCTGTGGACGCCGGCCCTTCTCGGTCCTGCTTTTCAAATAAAGGCTGGGAGAACACAGTGTTGTAACTACCCCTGTAGTCGTCATTGCCTGGTGACTCGTAGCCTTCTCTTTCCACAGGCTTTCTGGCCTTCAGGGGAAACATCTCCACGGACTTACGGCAGTCCTTCCCCAGTGTCCCACTCGGTGTCAAGTTGTCAAAGGAGGCTTGGCTCTTGTCTTCCTCCTTGTGGGACAGCAGCTCCTCTCGGGAGCTGAACTCCTGGGAGGTGCTATAGGAGAGCTTCAGCATGGGCGTGTGCAGGTCCCCTTCTCCACGGGGGGAAATCATCTCTAAATGGACCCCACTCATCAGCTCCGTTGTCCCTGGGGCCTCTGGGCGGCTGTGGCTGGCGACGGACAGTGGGCCAGGGAATTCTGATGCCCGACGAGAAAACAGCAAATTGATGTGTGACATGGACGTGGACTGGTCCCTTCTAGAACTCTCCAAGGCTGTGGGAAGCTGCAGCTTTCTGTGGTGCTGACGGGGCTTCAAGCACTTCCTCCTGTGACCAAAGACATAACGCAAACCACAGGTCAGAGGGCCTCACAGTGGGAAAGTGCTTTCAAGTTTCAAGTCAGAAGCTAATCCTCAATTCCCTCAAGGGCAAACAAACCAAAGCAACTAGTCAGCGGGCAGAAGGCTCTCATTCCACACCCTACATCCTTACGCCAACCCAGAGCAGTCTGGTGATTTCACCCTCAGCCTCTTAGAAGAATGCCAAGCCACTCATTCAAAAGTGGATACCCAAGAGTTGAGAATAAACATCCCCACTAACTGAACAGACACAGCATCAAAGTGAGGATAATTCTGCTTTGATCTTGAGAGTGTCATTTCTCAAACAGCCACAGGAATATTCTGAATGAATGAGTCATCAATATGAGAACTGGCATGTATTCTCTTGTATTCATGATTTATTCAGAATATTGTCCAACACTTTTTACTAATTCCCCTCCTAAGCAATGGCCTCCACAGCATACCATACACATCCTGTTGGTTCAGATCACATATCGGAATTCCTGAATTTTTTTTAAAAAGGAGAACAAAATGAACTTCAATTTAGAAAAAGAACACAGAAAGACCTCCATATCAATGCTTCCCGATACCAAACTGTACAAGCGAGTCTGCAGTAAAAGACGGCATCACTTTACCTGCAATAATATAAGAGGAGACACAGCAAAACCAGCAGAATGAAAGCCATTCCTCCTAAGATGGCCAAAAGAAATACCGTGTGATACGTGGTAATATCCCGCGCTACAACTGGACCTGGAGGGTCAGAAAAGGGCATTTTAGACTTTTGAATACTTTTAAATAAAAAGAGGGATAATTAGTTGGGAACATACACAGCATGATCAACAAACATGGTTCACATTTAAATTTTGAAAAATTTATTACAGTAAAAGACACATTGCTGGGCCAGGGATATAGCTCAGTGGTACAGCACCTGCCTGGCAAGCACAGGATCCTGAGTTCAATTTCCGGTACCCCCCCCAAAAAAGACACATTGCCATTAGTCTTTCTCAGGATGCCCCCACCCACCCCCTGCCACACTTATCCTACCATTGTTGCGATTTTCTAAAGCAGTTCTGGAAGTCCGCTTTCATGAGTGTCTTTGGTGGTGTTGCTATGGCTGCCTCAAAGTCCTCAACTGATCCCCAATCACTTTACACTCATTTTGGCTTTGCGGGAGCCCCACAGTGCTAGAGCTTGTGAACAGGGTGGATGAGGGTGCTCCATGACGTTTGTGCGAGCCGGGACTGCACAGAATGGCTTACAGCAGCAGCAGCGGCACTCACTGTGTCTTTGATCGTATCTTGTAAAGACGCTCGTGAAAGAGGACTTCCAGAACCGGTTCAGAAAGGGGCAGGAATGATGAGGTAAGCTATTCAAGGGGAGGAGGAGTATTCTGGGGAAGAATGAACGGCTATGTTTTTGTTTTTGTTTTTTTTTTTTTCATTTTTAGTACGGCTATGTTTCTTTTACCGCAATACATTTTTAAAAATTTATTCACCGTATTTCCTGATCTCTCCTTACTCTTCTTGGCTGGTGCACAAAACAGTGGTCAGATGAAGCTACCCTTGGTACAATCACTTCGTTCTGTGATTAACAGTTCTGGAGGCTTCTGGGGCCCGAAGCTTTTTCTCTTCTTGAGACAGGGTCTCTGTACGCAGTCCAGGCTGGCCTTGACCTCACAGCGATCCTCCTGCCTTGTCCTCTCGAGTGCTGGGATTATAGGTGTGTGCCACCATGCCTGGCCTGCCAGTAGCACTTTTAAGACTAAAAGGTGGTTGTTGGGGCCCTCCTGAGCTGAGACACAAGGCTTGCTGGGAGGCAGGCTCAGCATTCTAACCACGTGTGCTTTTAATAGAGTAAAAGGAATGCAGGGTAATGTAAAGAATGGCCTCTCAAGGTCAAGGGATAGCCTGGGTATCCGGTGACTTTATATGGCAGGTAGAAAAGAAAATACACGATGTCCTCCCCACTCCTCTGGGGCAATTGTTGCTGTGTAGACTGTTGTCTAGCTGAATCAGGTTTAGGCAAACGACACGAACTCATTAAGAAGTCAAGGTGTAAGTGTCAAACACGGTCAGAATGCTTCCCATTGCAAAAGTGAGTATTCACAGTTTTTAAAAGAGTAACTGTACGTGGCCACAGACCCTTCTAAAAATTATAGATGAGATAAAAGTATTTTCTTTCTAGCTGGGTGTGGTGGCACATGCCTGTGACCCTACCAATCAGGAGGCTGAGACAGGAAGATCATTGCAAGTTTGAGACCAGCCCAGGCTACAGAGTAAGCTCAGGCCAGCCTGACTGCATAGTGAGACCCTGTCTTAAAAAGACAAAAAAAAGAAGACAATAAAAATAAAAATAAAATTTTTTTCTAGATGCACGTTGTAAAAAATCATAAGGGGGAGGTGTTCTGTTCATATGCTTCATGTTTAAGAGTAGTACAAATTTGTCTCAATGTTCCTGGGAACAGATTAACAACAAAAAGCCCTTTGCAAACTGAGATTCTTGGGCCTTTATTATTGTCCAATATCCTGGCAGTGGGCTGGCATAAACTGGCTTCACATTCTTTCAGGGCAGCCTGGTTATGATTACTAAAAAACATCAGCTATTGCTTACTTTTTAAAATTTTTTCCCCCAGTACTGGGCATTGAACCCAGGGCCTTCACACTGAGTTGTATTCCCAGCCTTGCTTTTATTTTTTATTTTAAGATAGGGTTTCTCTAAGTCACTACATTGCCCAGGCTAGGCTCAAACTTGTGATCCTCCTGCCTCAGCTTCCCAGATTTCTGGGATCACAGGCATGTGCTACTACACCTGGTTTTGAGATTCTAAAAGGGATTTCTCTGGAAATCTGTTAAAGGCACCCAATTTCCTAATTTAAGTGCTGGTAAATCCACAGAGTTCTACCAGTTCTTGAAAAAAAGTGACATTTCCTAAGCTCGACTAATAACACCATTCTCTCCCCAGACAGAATTCACTTCAGTGGGGTGGGAAGCTGGGGTCGTTTATAAACTTAGAAAAATAATTGTAGAAAAGCCTTGTTAGGAGCCATAATGCAACCTTGGAACCCAGGTTTGAGCCCGAGCATCACACGTGTGTGCACATGCACGCACACACACACAGAGTGAGCAGGAAGACCTCTTGGACACTTATAAAAATCACTTCCAGAAACTTGGGGTCTCTTACGTACTCACAATGTAGTTATCTTAACCTCTGCTCATAGAAAACAGCATAAAATCTATAGCTACACTTTCTTTCCTTTTTAAATGGAGAAATTAAAGAACAAAACTCTAATTATTTACCTGTGGGTTTTGTGATTAGGAAAGCACAGCACCCCTGTAATTTGTTTATAGTAAAAGCGGCTAGGGGGAGTTACCAGCATAGGTGGCTGCACAGCAAATGCCATCCGACTGTGAGGTATGTGCTGTTTGTCCTTTGTTTGTGGGACTGAACCTAGGGCTCACACTTTTAAACTGCATACACAGACACTTTATTTTTTATTCTGGGACATGATCTTTTTAAACTGCCTAGGCTAGCTGTGAACTTTCGATCCTTCTGCCTCAGCCTCTCAAGTAGCTGAGATTACAGGCGTACTCTGCTGTGCCCGGCTGCTCTGTATGCTTTTTATAGCTTTGGGTGTCTTCTGCCTTCTCTGCTGGGAAGCTCCTAGGATCTTTTCTCTTTACAAAGCATGTATTAATCTGTCTTATGATGGAAAAATGACAGCCACGTTTTTTTTTTAAAAGAAAAAACAATAAAAACAATGATACAGAATTTCAAAACAAGATAATAGGAGGTTAACAATGGTTAATATATTGTGCATTGTTGGCTTTAAAGTAGTTACTCAGATTACAAGATACAGGCATGAAAGATTAATCAAATAATATAAACACAAACCATTTGTTTGAATGAACTAATAGAAATTAGTAGCATATTTATCTTAGCTATCTTGTCTGTGTGTGTGCATGACAAGATAGCTAAGATAAATATATATATATATATATATATATATATACACACACATATATTCTTTTCCCTTCCTTCTTTTCTCCTTTGCCCCATCCCAGTTTCTTTTTCCTTTTGAATAGTTTCTTCCCATTTCACAAAATCTATTGTACATTTTGGATCTTATTTACTTTTTCAGCTTCTCACACTAAGGAGACAGATGTTTACACATGCGAGTCTGATTTATTTCACTCATGAGTATGGCCTCAAGTTGTATCCATTTACCTATAAAAGGCTCAAGGTTATCCTTCTTCATAGCTAGGTAGTACTTTACTGTATAAAAATACTACATTTTTTTTTTTAAATCCATTCCTCAAGTTGATTGGCATTTGGGTTGTTTCCAATATTTAGCTATTATAAATTATGCTGCTTGTAAACACGGGTGCATATATATTGTGGTGGTGTGATGTTTTTAATTCTTCTGGGAAAATACCCAGAAGGAGAATAGCTGGGTCACTTGGGACCTCTAATCCTAGTTTTTTGAAGAATCTCCACACTGATTTCCACAGTGGTTTCACCAATCTACACTCCCAACAGTGGAGAAGGGTTCCTTTTTCTTCCCCACAGCCCCTCCAACATTTGTTACGGGTTGATTTCTTTATAATAGCCATTCTTTCCAGGGTAAGATGGAATCCCAGTGTTGTTTTAATTTGCATCTCTCAAATGGCCAGTGATGTTGAACATTTCTTCATGTATTTGTTGTTTGTATTTCTTCACCTGAGAAGTGTGTATTCATCTCAGATGCCCATTTTTCAGCCACAGTTTGTGAAATACATATAAAGTAAAAGTTCACATTAATACGTGGGCTTTGCGGCTGCTATGTTGGTACCTAGGGAATTTCCCCGTTTCTCCTCAGTCATATACTTTGATGTCCGAGTTGGAGCAGTGGGGCATTTCTGTATTTGGCTCATGCGTACACAGCCATGAGTTGAAATATGGGGAACACTTGTGAAGTGCGAGGTTTCTTGGTACCGGAGCACCGTCAAGCGACCAAGACCTCTGCATCTTCCAGGGAGTCTCCGTGTTAACCTCAGTAACCATCGCATTACTGTATACTCTGACGCTTCCACTTAGGAGCCGCCTTCGGGTTCATCTGCAAGACACCTCCAACCGCTGCACACTTTGGCTTCACTCATGTCTTAGTTTATTCACCAGATTCGGGTGTCCTAATTTCACATTTAAAAAATAAAGATTTGCCACTAAGGAGAGGATCACGAAGGTGGGGGGTCCAGGTGACACAGACTCTAAGGACAAGTACAGAGACCCTCACCAAAAAGAATTCTGAGATGCGCATCTTGAAAACACAGTTCTGGAATATTCACTGGGATAAAATGAAGCTTAAACACACTGTCAGTCAGGTTCTGGAAAATCTGGGTCAATTCACATATCCCGAGTGAAGACTATTCTTTTGGCTGTAAAGTCTTTTGGAAAGGCCAGCTTAGCTGCATCCCCAGGGACCCCCAGGGGTGATTTTCTGTGGGTCCCTGTAAGGCGTACTTCCTGTGGACTCCAGGCCAAGCTGTTTCCGAGTTAGGAAGGAAGTCTCAGTTGCCTCTGTAGGCTTCTGATTAAGAATTTCCTATGGAAGCTATCTGAGCAAAACAGGGGCAGGAGGCAGGACTATTTCCATGTATTTTTCTCATTCTAGATGGCAAAGTTCTAACCAGAATCCCCCTCCAATACCTCTGACATCACTTCACTTCCAAGCTTCTAAGCATTTTTGAGTGGGATGTGCTCTCTCTACTGACCTTATTTTCAAACGCGCACTTAGCCTGCTCCCTTACAAGAAGTGCTCCCCATCGTCACAGGACCAGCTTCACCTTACCTGGGACGGGAGGAGACATGGCGGCCACCCAGTAGCCCAGCTGCGGGGCGATGTAAGTCCACGTGAGCTGGCCACCCTCCTGGTGCACAAGGCCCAGACCGCTCTTCAGCCACGTTCCTGTGGGGGTCAGAACAGAACTTCAGCGAAACACATGCTAAATTCCTATTTAAGGCTACGCGCTTGTAAAAGTCAGCTTACGTTATAGCTCATTCTATTGCCCAGATAGTCAAATTGTCACCTAGGGATAGAGTGCAACTTTCTGTAGAAATCCCCTTGCAACTTCCCTTCAGGGAAAAAGGTGAACAATTTCAGCTGTTCGCTGCCTTCCCAATCAAATTAATCTCAGCCACTTTTATCACAAAGCCCTCTTTCCAAACAGGTAATTTCTGCAGAACATTTGGAGTCCAAAAGTGGAACAGCAGCAGCGTCACAGGGGTTACAGGAAGCAGAACCGGGGGGTGGGATTTAGCACTGTTATCTCCAGCCTCAAGCAAGTGAGCCAATTTCCTACACCCCAACACTCATGGGCTATGTCAAAGTTACTTAGGAACGTTTGTAAGAAATACAGACCCCTCAACCCTAGCTTCGCAAATTCTGACTCAGTACGGCTAGCCTGGGTGAGTATTCTGAAAAGCTTTCAGTGGGTACTGCTCTTAGGAAGTACCAAATAAATCAGAGGCCTTCCTCCATCTGTAGCTATTTAACTTGCATCCACCACCCACGAACACTTGCCGTGCACCAGCTAGCAGTGGTCTCTGCATCTCACATACATTCTCTGTGATTCTCACAACCACCATGTGTGGTAGGGTCTAGTCTCCCCTTCTGGAAAAGGACATTAAGGACTGCTGAATTTTAGAATCTTTCCACAGCCTCTGAGCACTGAAGAACAGAGCATAACGGGACCTACACCTATCTGACCTCAAGCTGAGGCTATTTTTTTTTTTTTTTAATTTTGAGACAGGGTCTTGGCTAAGTCACTAAGTTGCTCAAACTGGGCTCGATCTTGTGATCCTCCTGCCTCAGCCGCCAGGAGTGCTGGAATTACAGAAATATACCACTGTGCCTAGATCCAGTTACTCCTTCTGCTCTATCATGCTGTGTTCCTACACACCTTCCCAGGATCTGGTTACTCTGCCAGATCTGTAGGCGGACCCACTTAGGGAGATTAATTTGCCCAAGGTCCAAAGGACAACCCTGGCTCACCTGCATCGTGAGGTGCCTGTAATACTGCAGTGGGCAGAAGGCAGGGTGGGAGAGAGGGGCCAAGCCCTCCCCTGCTCATGGACACCCACCCTGACCACTGGCGTGGAGACATGATGTTGTCAGGGTTTACACAAAAACATTTAATACATGACACATAATTGATAGGATTATTTCATAATATTCGCCCAAAGAGTCAAATGCAAAAGATTGCAGATCTGTCCACACACTACAGACCCAAAGATTGCAGATCTGTCCACACACTAGAGATCCAGCTGAGGGCCTGGACCCCACAGCAATGTCCTGCATGAGTCTAGCTGGAGGTCCAGAGCCCAAGAGAATGCCTCACGCAAATCTGTATCAAGGATCTGCACCGGGAAGGCCCAAAGGCCAGTGGTTGAAGCTGGAAAGTCTGCGGCACTGGGATGAAGGATCTGTGCTAGTAGACTGAGGGATCTGCGTTGGAGCAGCAAGTGACGTTCAAAATAAGGACCAGTGTAGTGCTCCTCTGAGAAACACCACAGCCACCCTCAGTGACAGCGAGAATCTGAGCTCCTCTGATGAGAACAGCTGAGTTCATACCAGGAAAACCAGTGTAACAGGCTTCTCCAGGAAAAATCAACAGCACAACAAATCAACACCACAACATCTTCCCCTCCAGGTCTGCTTTTATGCTGTTGGCAACAATGCTCAGGTGGGCCTTCCACACCCAGCACCACGCTAATTCAGTTCTGCTGGGTGTTACAAGTTAGACCACCAATTAATCCACCACACATGGGCTGCATACGCATGGCTGCTACAGCACCTGCCTAGCTCCTACAATGAAGTGCTCCTGGAGGTGGCCTGATGTGTGTGACCCTCCTGCAGGCCTCAACAGACCGAGGGCACTGCATATTCATTCCCTGTGGGCCTAAGTCCCTCCCTCCCTCCCCAGGTGCACACTTCACTGCAGCAATGGTGGATATTTTTTCTCCCTGAAGAACAATGCTTGGGCTGCTTCTGGGCCCTATCAGTTGCCATAGCAACATTAAACCGCAGTGGGTGGATAGGTGCCTCCAATCTCAGGGCCCCCTCTGCTCAGCTGGCAGCTACACAAAGGGGGAAGGTGGGAGTAGCCAAGAGGGAAGTGCTTTGCATTTTCCAGCCTTCCCACGTGCACGCCCTTCAAATTAGGGCAGAATGTAAACCAAAAGCTTTCCAAGATGATAGGAGAACACATCTGCCCGATTCAGATTCATTTCCCTTAATGTGTCAACCCAGAGACCCTTCAGCAACTCAAAGATTCACTCCTTCCATGGGGATCCTATGGCTGTGAAACAAACCAGGGTGAGGAAGTTTCCCTGGAGGTAGAGAATGAATGCGTTTCCCCTGGGCCTGTCATGACATCCACCCCATTCCCGCGCGTGCACGCCCAGCACCCAGTCCGCAGACCTCTGGGCCAGCCAGGAAGCACTGCGCACTGATCAGCCTGAGCGGTTCCCCAGATGAGACTCGGTCACTGCTCTTTGAATGGGGGGGTTACCAGGTTTGGCTACACAGGAACTGAGGCTGAAAGCTGGATTTTGAGTCCCAGCTCCTGCTCACTGATGAATAAAACTCCTCCTTTTATCCAATTGCTTTTGCCTTCTACCACACAGGAAAATTAAACTGTACAGCCTACTTAAGTTTCCTCCAAGTTGCGGTGGTACATGCTGTAAGCCCACACTCTAGAGCGGAGGAAGGGGGATCATGAATTTGAGGCCAGCTTAGACTTGATAGCGAGCTCCAGGCCAGCCTAGAGTACGGAGTGAGGCTCTGTCTCTGTTAATAACAAATTCTTCCAAGTTACATTTGATGCAAACCAGGAAGGGAGGTGGACAGAACAACACAAGCCCCGGGCTGACAGCGCCCAGGTCCCTCCTGGAAGTCAGACGGGTGGCAGTGGCAGCGCCAGAGCCGGTGGAAGCCAGAAAGGCCGTCAACTAAAGGACACAGCTGCTTTGGGAGCGCACCAAGGGGCAGTGCTGCCTGGGGCCGTGGACCAGCATGGGGTGATTTAGCTTGGAAGAGTGAACAGGGCGTGTCAGCAGGGCGAGGGCAGGGCAGGAGAAGGAAGAGGGCATTCTAGGAGCGGGAACAGCAGACGTGAAGGCACAAGCAGGGGCACATGGGAAGGAAGCAGCTGCACGCGGGGCAGGAGTTTAGCATCCACCTGCGTAGGGCCACTCACCACAGGAGGCCACTTGGAGCCTGCAAACAGAGGCCCAGCATGGTGGGTGTCCCCCACCTGCAACCTGCTGCCTTCCACACCCCTCCCGGCCAATACACCCCCCCACCGGGGCTGCAGCTTTGCCTACTATTGTGGCTCTAACCTCCTGCATTTTGTCTCTTTCCCAAACGTCAATCCATCCTTCAAGATCCAAATCAAGCCATGGGCTGTTTTAGAGAACTTCCCATTACATCCAGATCTTCCCTGCCTGGCATTCCTAGGGCCTTTGTGACCGTATCTCAGTTTTCCAAAAGCACGCGTTGCTAACTGTGGTTCTAGGTCTTATCTCCTCCGTTAAACACTGCAGGCTCTGAGAATGTGGCCTGTGCCTGTTCCCCTTGTCTTCTCGGCTCCTAGGAATACCCGCAGGGCAGGCACTGGATAGTACTTCATGCTGAGTGACAGCTGGAGGCACAGTACAAAAACATAACATCAGGTAATCATAATGGGGAAGCTCCTCCTCTAAACTCAAGGGAACAAAGCCAGCCTGGGGCAGAGTCGTTTACTCTGGCATCCATTTTCTGTAAAATGCACACAGCCAGTGAGGACAGTGCGACACTGTTTTAGGAGTCAACAATCATGCTGTTACTGGCAAAAGCACTTTCCAAGATTTCTGTATTTTGTAGGAGGAAATGAACTATAGGGAATACAGGAATTAATGAACTGTGCACCACAAACCTGTGCTTCTTGACTGGCACCCTGATGCTGCTGCAGGAGGAGGGGTACTTCCCCATGGGGGCAAAGGGCACATGTGAGAAGATCTCTGCACTCCAGCCCGAAAGAGGCTAGGGTTCTTTACAGGTGACAACGCTAGCACAGCAAACAAGCCTCTTGAAGTCTCTTCTGTTGAAGGCTCTGTGCTGTCTGGGAATTGTGACCAGGATGCTGACAGGGGATGGCATTTGCATGTGTGAGGTGGCAGGCACTGCTCAACTGACCTCCTGCTTTGCACACAACTGCAAGCGTCCTGCTTTGCACACAACTGCAAGCGGCAGGGGCACGGCCTCTGCTGTTCCCGCCAGCCCACCTGCCATGGCACGTGGCAGCCTCTGGATGCCTGGAAGCTCCTGGTCAGTGCATCTGCCCGCAGGGCTGTGCAGGCAGCTTCCCACCCTGTGGTCCCCACACAGAGCAGCCTGTCACACAGTGCCCACAGTGCTGCTCACTCGGCTCTCTGCTTTCCCCCATCCACTCCTCAGAGCCGCTTTCCCGGCTCCCTTCCCAGGGCTCTGCTGGAGGGAGGGCAGAGTTCCCACTTGCCTGGTTTGGGGATCGCCCTGGGGGTGGGTGGAACTCGCTTTTGGAGGAGGGGGGGGTCTAGCCTTGGGTCTGGGTCTGGTCCCTGGTCTGTCCACTCTGGCACCGCTCTCCTGCTATTTCCTGGTGTCCTGAACTGAACAGCTTTGCTCCCCTCGCCTTTCTGACATGATTTTCCTGCCTGAGAGGAAGCTGGGAACAAATTCAATCCCTCCGGTTCTAAGTCGTGGGTGTTGGGTACTGTGTCTCAGCAATAAGCAGCCTATATGGCCCCCGGTGGGTCCTGAGTAGCAGGCAGCCGGGCACTGCGGGGTCGTCAGGTGAGGCAGGCACGACCCTGCCCTTCCTCGTGCCCCACAGCCCCAGCTAGGGTGCCCGGCCTTAGCGCCCGAGGGCCCCACAGCTGCAGCTGCACCCACGGGCTATGCGCAGGTGTCTTGGGGTCAGCTGATGATATGGTCCTCACTCTGCCCAGGCCAAGGCTGTCTGTCACCGGGGCTGCATGCCTGTGAGGGTTGTGTGCAGGTTTCCCAGGCAGCAGCGAGGGATGAAATTCTGCCAGCCTGAAGCAGCTGCAGCATCAGGTTCAAACCGCCTTGGGGCACCTGAGCTCTCTCCAGTGGAATCTTAAGCAGAAATGAACAGCTAGAAAGCAGGTTTGTACCCTTTTGCTAAAGTTCCCTGCATAATAGCAGGGAGAAGTCGCCCTCCTATGGCGACTCCCCCGACTCCTCTGAAACAGGCCTGGAAGCTGCTCTTCTGCATTCGCCAACAAAGGCAGTTTAATTACTAATTGTAAAAGTATTCTTTGCTCCTGTCTGAGAACAAAAAATACCAACTTTGATGTTTCATGTAGCCCAACTAATACGCCAGCTTCTAACGCTGATGCCCGAAGGAACAGAGCTGAGCACGGCGGTGTTTGTGCTTATGGTTAACAGACCCACTAACCCTCTGTCCAGCTTCCTTTCCTTCTTCTGCCTTCCTGTGTCGTTATCCAGCTTCACTCCCTCACCACCACCAGCCCCCACCTTCCCACATGGGGCAGAATCCACCTTCTAAAACTCTGAGATGATGCGCACAGGTACCGTCAGGGGCAGGAGAACAGAACTGCTATTCAAGAATGGCACTGCAAATCCAGGTTTTTCTTTCTTTTTTTTTTTTAATCATTCTTTAGAACCAAACCTTACACCATGGAAAGACAGTTTTCTGTTTTTGATACTGGAGATTGAATTCCCAGCTTTGTGAATGCTAGGCAAGTGTCCCACCGCTGAGTTAGCCTTCTCTAAATTCTATTTTGAAACAGATTCTAAGTTGCCTGGGCGGGACTCAAATTTGCATCCCGCTTCAGGCTCCTGAGTAGCTGAGCTTTATAGGCCTGCGCTCCCACATCCAGTCAGGAGATATTTTCAACAAGTAACATGTTAAAATATCACCGTCACTGTTTAGAAGTGAGTTAGTTAGGTATTCAGCAGGCAGTGTCTGTCCACTGTGTGAGGCACTGTGAGTCCGTAACATGGGAACGACATTTAACTACTGCGAGAATCAAGGGGTAGAGGGAGGGGGAGGGGGCCTAACGCTTCTCTGTGAGAGGGGATAGTGGCTCCTAGTGGCCACCAGGGGAACTGCTTTCCCACCTGGCTACTAAGCAAGGATGAAGTCCACTTTTATATGCACCATGTAAAGAAAAGTCAGGTAAAAAATTGAGCAGATGGCTGTCAATAAGCAAAACAACTCTGCAGTGTGAAAAGGGCTCACCAGAAATACAACGCCTAAGGTGAATACAGTCTGCGGAGTTCGCATTTACCTTGTTTCTCCTGTCCTGCACATTTATTTGGCTTCGAGGTCCTGGGAACAGCCAAACACCACATCTCAACAAGCACCGGGTGACACGCAGAAAGAGCTGTCTTTCCAGCGCTGTGGCCTTTGAAAAGGAGACTGGGAGTGGAAACCTACGCCTTACTCAGCAGGCTCCATGCTGAGGGACACACACCACCGCTCTCTCGGTGACATCTGTCAGACCTCTCAGCACTGAGCAGAGAAATGCCCAGCACTACAAAGGGCCCACGGACTGCATGGATGATGTCCACGGTATCAGAGTCACACATGTGAACCTCAGCTGTGCCACTTTCTGGCTGTGACCTGAGAACACATCATAGATGTCACAGAAGAGGCACGGAATGTCCTTCAGTGTGTCAGGAAAGCTACTGGAGAGATGCCAGGGCCGCATCCCCGTTTGACAGTAAACAGCCTCAGCATTTAAGCACTGTGGTTGCACATTCTGCCTGTTGCAGTCCATATGCCCCACACGATGGGTTTTTCTGGAATGGAGTGATTTTTTGGTCTACAAGCTGGGACTCAGGAAGAAATCGCACAATCCTTCAGAGCACCCATCTCAAAAGATTGCATCAATTAAAAAGTGATTCCTGGCTGGGTGTTAATGCTTGGAGTAGAGCACTTGCTGATCATGTGATACCCTGGATTACATCCCCAGCAACACAAAAACTATGATTGTTTGCACTGTGGAAACACAGCTATTTCTACATTTGTACCCAAATTTTCATTGTGAAATTCTCATTGGGAACATTCACGATGAAAGCACTCACTGGGTGTCAGACTAGGGTCCCCTGTGGAGACACAGGCATGAATTAGGAGCTGTGCTCAGGGTCCTGCCACGCAGCAACAGCTCTGGTCAATGACCATCTCCACACCGGCTGTGCTGTGGCTCTGGCCAAGTACCCAGCATGAAATGAGCATGAGCTGCTTGGAAGGACGCTCTTCTCAGGAAGCTGCATCTCTCAGGTTCAAAGCAAGATGCTCATCTTGACATCCCTGTCACTGTCATCCCAAAGCCTGAAATGTGCTGGGTTTCTTTAGGAGCCAGATGACTTAACTTTGCTGGGCTTTCATCTGCATTATCTTAGGCTGCAACCCTGTTTGTAATTTCTACTAACTGTACACACAGAAGTATCAACATGTACTTGACTGCATGCTTTCTCAAACCCGGCACAAGATCACTCAGTAAAATCAAAATATACAAATTTATCAGCCCTTAAAGCCACATTCAGTAGTATGACAGAAACAGTGGCAATTTCTACATTTCTCTAATATTGTACAGGGGTTTGCTTTTTCCAAATTGAAGTCTATGGCTTTGAATACTTAGAGTTAATAACTAAATTTAGTAATGTAGCAGGACACAAAATCAACACACAAAAATCAATAGCATTCCTGTATACTAATAATGAACCCACAGAGAAAGAAACTAGGAAAAAATACCATTCACAACAGCACCAAGAAAAATTAAAGTTAGGAATTAACCTAATTAAGGAAGTAAAAGACCTCTATGATAAAAATTATAGCACTCTGAAAAAGGAAATAGAAGAGGACATCAGAACATGAAAGATGGATACACCCTGTTCCTTGATAGGCAGAACCAATACAGTCAAAATGGCCACACTTCCAAAATTGATATACAGATTTAATGCAGTACCAATCAAATTTTCAATAGCATTCTTCACAGAACTGGATAAAATGATCCTAAAATTTGTATGGAACCAGAAAAGACCAGAATAGCAAAAGCAATACACGGTAACAAAAAGGATCACAATGTTGGACTTTATATTACAAAGCTACTGTGGTTAAAAGAAACACGGCACTGATACAGTAACAGGAGATGAGGGTCAATGGAATAGAACAGGAAGCAGAAACAACCTCAAGCACATGCAGCTATTTGATCTTTGACAAAGGGGCCAAAAACAGACACTGGAGGAAAGACAGCCTCTGTAATAAACAGTGTTGGCAAAACTGGCTAATCACATACAGAACATTGAATCTAGACACATATTTTTCATGATGACTAAAATAAAAATAGAATAATTTTTTTTTTTTGGTACTGGGAATCAAACTCATGAACTTGTGCTTGCCAGGCAAGTGCTTGTGCCACTGAGCTGCACCCCCATCCCCATAAAGTGGTTGTTAAAACAAACTGCTGGATTACAAAATAGGTAAAACTCTTTAAGTCAAAGGCATAGACAGAGACTTTCTCAACAGAACCCCAGTTGCATAGGAAATAGCATGGAGAATCAACAAGTGGAATAACATCAAATTAAAAATCTACTGCACAGCAAAAGAAACAACCAGCAGTGAAAAGACAACATGCAGAACAGGGAAAATGTTAAGTCACTTCAGATAAAGACTATTACCTAGAACATATAAAACCTTAAAAAAGTTAGACCAAATAAAGGACCTCTCCAAATAAAGGACCCAGTTAAAAAAATTGGCAAGTGAAATGAACGGATACTTCACAGAAGACACACAAATGGCATGAAGAAATGCATAACATCCCGGGGCAACCCTGCAAATCAAAACAACACTGGGGTTCCATCTCACCCCAAAAAGAAAGGCCGTCACCAAGACATCAATAACAAGAAATGCTGGTGGGTCACAGGGTATAAGGAACCCATTTACACTGTTGGGGGAGTGTAGACTGGTACAATCACTTTGGGAATCAGCATGTAGATTCCTCAAAAAACTAAAGGCAGTACGTACTCACACTTACACACTTACACACTCACATACATGTTAGTATTCACTCACATACTGTATTATGTATCTCCCAACACTGTTTATTACAGAGGCTATCTTTCCTTCAGTGTCTGTTTTTGGCCCCTTTGTCAAAGATCAAATAGCTGCGTGTGCTTGGGGTTGATTCTGCTTCCTGTTCTACTCCACTGACCCTCATCTCCTGTTACTGTGTCAGTGCCATGTCTCTTTTAACCACAGTAGCTTTGGAATATAAAGTCCAACATTGTGATCCTTTTTGTTACCGTGTATTGCTTTTGCTATTCTGGTCTTTTCTGGTTCCATACAAATTTTAGGATCATTTTCTCCAGTTCTGTGAAGAATGCTATTGAAAATTTGATTGGTACTGCATTAAATCTGTATATCAATTTTGGAAGTGTGGCCATTTTGACTGTATTGGTTCTACCTATCAAGGAACAGGGTGTATCTTATTTTTCATGTTCTGATGTCCTCTTCTATTTCTTTTTTCAGAGTGCTATAATTTTTATCATAGAGGTCTTTCACTTCCTTAGTTAGGTTAATTCCTAGGTTCATTCTAGAGCACAGCAGAGATCTGCATGCCCCCTTAAGGTAAGGTATTAAAAGGTACATCAACGACAGGTAAACAGACAGATGGAAAGAAGCTGTACAAAAGACCACCAAAAGAAATGATGTTGGCAGAGGTGCCTGGAAGCTAACCCAGTTACGCAAGTTCCAGGTGGAGGGGAATCCCCCGCATACGAACAGTGGAGAACCAAGGGCCCCCGCGTCCTCCATCTTTCCCCTGATTCTTTCTTACCAGGGTAGCTATCTATCTTCTCCTTTCTCCCTCCTTTCCCTCTTTACAAATAAAGTGTCTTCCTTTTGTTAACCTCTGTCCCTCTAATTTATTATTAGGGTTGAGTTACGATCCTGGTGGGCTGCTCAGACGGCAGAGCAGTGGTGCCCCAGAAGTGATAGTCTCAAGAGTCAAAGTTACATTCTAGTGATACATGCACACCCATGTTCACTGCAGCACAGTTTATAGTACCTGAATCCTGGATGAATGGGTAAAGAAAGCACGGTATTTACATACAATGGCGAACTCCACTGTAAAGACAGAGAAACTTGAGTTATTTGTGCGAGAATGGATGCACCTTGAAACCATAACGTTAAGTGAAATCGATCAGACACATGAGCTTAAATATGGCATAGTTTCTCCTACATGAGAAACCCAGAGGACAGGAGCAGAGTGAAAGGCGGGTGGGAGAGCTTTCTCAAAGAGGGAGGGAACCAAGAAGGGACTGGAGGGGGAGGGGTGGCAGAAAAGGGGTGAAAAGACTGCTGTGTGCACGCTAGCCCCACACACGCAGCGTGAGCATTACCTACCGCACACATGCGCTAACAGGAAAACAAAGTCCACGGCTCTGACTAGCTAGATTGCCTACTCTGGCATTATCTTTCAGTGAAACTGATGATAAACTGATAAGTAAATATTTCTTGGCAACTCCCTCTCTCGCACAGAAGCTTTCTTTCCCTCAATAAATATATTCGGCTCTTTATAAAAAAATTTCTTGTTAACTACATAGCAAAATATTTGTCTGGTGGTCAGTGTATCTAATAATTCTGGTTGACAGCAATTGAACGGACAAGTGAAGGTTACGTGCAGATGGCTGGGTTCACACAGCTTTAGGCAAAAACATTTCAGGACTGCTTTTACACAAGAATAAAATCAAGGGCGGCTCACTACAACCAATGACCTTTTTCTGAAGCATAAAATCACAGATATGTTGACTATCAGAAATTAAAACATGAAGCGAGGCTGTATTCAGCTGCAAAATGGTCCCTGGGTATTTCAGGGTGCTTTCTGAGACAGAGATTTTCCCCTAATGCTGGGGATCAAACCCAGGGCCTCACATGTGCTAAGAAAGAGATTCTTAAATAAAGTCACCTAAGCAATGGTTTTTTTTTTTTTCCTCACTACGTTTTGTTGAGCTATCACAGAACTCACTGAAACAAATTTTAGGAAAGATGCCGTAATGGGAAACCATAAAGATTTTGGCAGCGTTTATTTCTTAAAGAGATGGCCACAAGTACCAGGATACGCAGTACCAGGATAAAATTTAATGAGCCTTTAAACGGATGGCCATATTACAAATATGTATTTTAGAAACTAGTATCAGAGCAGGAGTGAATTAGCCCCATCCAGAGAGAGACTCTGTGACCCACTGAGTCCAGCCACCATCATTCAGTCTCATGCCAGGATATGGGTAGGCAAAGCCGACAAGGACGGTGGGTGGCACTGTCGGGAGAACCAGCCTTAGGAGAGCTGCTCAGAATAAAGGAGGGCACGACAGGGAAGGGGTGAGCATCTGGAGAGGAGCGACCACATGCTATTCCCCGGTGCTCGCTAACAAGCTCATTAAAGCGGAAACCTCCTAAGCAGGGGTCTGTCCGGTGGTCGGAAAGCCTGAGGCTGCTGTTCTGACCAGCTCCTGGGTGAGGAAGGTGCCTTTGTCTTCGCCCTCACTCTCAGCGGCAAAGCTTGTCACTGTGCAGGGAGGGCAATCTTTTCTGCACCCCCTGATACCGTTTTCCACAACGAGGCTGACATATTATTGACTGGACAGCAAGAGCTTGAAGCAACTTCAGAAATATTCTGATTGGTTCAAGAAAGAATCTGGTCACTTGGTAGACTGGGCCAGGGGTCACAGGCTCAAATCCCTATAGAGGCCCGCATGTCACGGGGGAAGGGGAAGTGCTACAGGCAACCTGGTTGCTGTGAGTGTGGCCAAACTGGTTCCAAACCAAGACGTCTGGGTGGACCGTTCTCTGTCCAGGATGAGTGGCCCCAATGTAGTCCCAGTATAGGCTCCCAGGCATCTTTAGCATCGGAACTCCAACAGCTCGTCTCCGCTGGCTATGATGGCGGGTCAGTCTAGCTTCCTTCTGCTTCCCTCTGCGGAAGCAAGCAGAGCGTCTAAATACATGGCTGCATCAGCTCCTTCTGCTAGAACAAAACCCTCGTAGTCAGAAGGCCCATGCATGACCTACACTGTCATGCTTTTCTCCACAGCCTCTGTCAAACGCACATGGAGAAGTTGTTCAATAAATATTTGTTGAACAAATGAATCTTTTTTATTTTATTTTATTTATTTATTTATTTTTATTTTAGAAACATAAAAGTACAAAACATATTGACAAACAGACACCAATTATCATAAAAAATAGTACAATCACAACTAATCTATAGACAAGGTGATATGGTCTCAACAGTGGTTATTGCTTTATCCATTGATATCTTTGAATTGTAAATGTATGAACCCATATACAGACATGCAAATTTAGTCAGACAGTTAATCCTCTCAACAACAGAAAAAACACAAAA
>PVLD010016848.1:0-43692 GCA_004027595.1 Dinomys branickii
ACTAATTTGTTGCTATGGGTTCATGCAAGGTTCATATATGCAAGCTGTAAGGAGACCCTCTTGGTGCTCACATTAATAGTTTGGGGTGAGTCCTGAAGACCGTGGATTCATCCCATTGTTGCCAGGAACAGGCGGTGCTTGCTCAAGCCTCCGAGACTCAAGGTGCTCCCAGAGAGAGCTCAGGGTGGGAGCTGAGCCCTGGCAACCCAGCTCGTGCTTCCTGCCTGATATTGGAGTGAGAAGGGCATGGAGCCACGTGATCCACCTCCATCTGCATCTCCCTCTCGTTGTGGTGCTGGAGCCCCGTCCGCTCCTCGACTGGATCCCTGGGAGCTGCCGCGGCTCACCACCGAGCTTCCCCGCTGCTCTCTGCCGGTAGCGGCTCACCCAGCGGAGAGGCAGGGGGTCACCGCCTCGAGGCAGGTGCAGAGCCGGGCATGGTGGGCTGTGTACTAGTTGCATTGATTCTCTCCAGGCGCTGATTAGGAAGGTTGCCACAGGGTGGGGACTCTGCCCCAGTGGCTGTAGCAACTTCTCATCCTCACACTGAGTTCGACAACTGCTCCCGACAGCCACTGCCTCTTTTCCTGGCTGCACCCTCCCCTCTCCAGCCCTGGACCAGCTCTCGGAACTCCTTTCTCCTCGGCCGAGTCGAGAGGCTTCCGTGAGCGTGGGTCTCCTAAGCTGAAGCTGCGAACGCTGGGACAAGGGCGTGGGCCAAGGGTATGTTTGGAGCGGTGACTTCTTCCTTCTCCTCTCCCTCTGACTGCACCATGGCAGATCTCCAATCCTTTCCTCCAGAAGAGGTTTTGCTTAGTCTTCAATTCCCATTTCAGATCCTTCCTGAGTTCAGGATACCCACCTCTTTCCTTTCTGTCTCACATGTTGCTATATTCCTATATTCCTTTGTCTGGGTGACATTCCTCTGGGAGGTTCTCTCTCTGCTGCCTACTCGGTCGCCATCTTGAAGTCCTCTCATAAAATTTATTTAGTTATTTGTTTCTTTCTAATGAATTGACCATTACATTTCTAAAGTTCTGAAATGGCCAACAGACCACAGAAAGATACCACTTTAGGCTCCTGCTTGAAACCAACAGCTACAGAAAACTGCTGGCCTTGATTCAGGGCCATTGCATATTCTTTTAAATGGTCTTAACCTATTATTTTCCTTCCTCCTCTCTTCTCAGTTCTCATCTCCTCTTCCTCTCCTTCTCTTTCTTTTTTACTCAGACACTCTGTACTTTATTTTCTTCAAAACATGTTGTATGTCACCAGGCAGAGGGAACACCTGCAACCCCTGCACTCTACCAGATCCACATCCCACATTTCTTGTTTGGTACCAGGAATCAAACTCAGGACCTCGCAGTTGCCAGGCAGGCGCTGGGCTGCTGAGCTGTATCTCCGGTCCTCCACATTCCTTTGTGACTTAAACCTCTTTGTATCAGACGCATCTGTCCCTTGCCCTCTGAAGAGGCCCCGAGGGGGTGTGTCCCCAGTGCCTTCAATCCACTCCACTCTTCCCCAACGACCAGTGGGGGTGGAGCAGGTGGTGAGAGGCAGGAGGAGGCTGGGTTTGAATGTCTGCTCCCTGTGCTCCCTTCCCACAAGTCCCTTCTGAAGGCCCCAGCTTCTGTCAGAGTCCCCTCCAAAAGGGGCCACAGCCATTCCCTCAGAGCTCTGCACGGCGGACATCAGTGTGACGCCTTGTTGCTGTCTCCAAACCTTGCTGTGCCTTTTTGTTTGTTTTTGGGACAGGCTCCCACTATTAGTTCAGGCTGGCCTTGAATTCGTTTATGTACCCCAGGCTGGTCTCCAACACACACCAATCTTCCTGCCTCAGCCTCCCAAGTGCTGGGATTGCAGGGTTGCGCCACAAGGCCAGGCTCCTGCCATGCCTTGGGAAAGAGTCCCTGTATGAAACTCTCACCACCAGCTCATGTAGGGCATCTTGTCCTGCCTATAAGTGCCAGTGAGTGTGAGTGCAGCATGTGCTGTGTGTTTGGTCATTTGTGTGCACCACGGGCATGAACTTTCTCTGTGTCATTCACTAGGCAATCACAAACTGGAACAGGGTGAGAACGGGTTTTTCCTGAGCACTCACTATGTGCTGGTCCCCACGAGCACATTTTCTATGCATGGTCTGGTTTCAGCCCCACAATTCTATAAAGTTGGGATTTTTAACCAGATATTATAGAAGGAGGAGAAGAAGAAAAGGAAGAAAACAGCCCCAAGGAGGTGAAGGGACTCACTGAATGGCCCCCAGCTGGGTCAGTAGTCAGGATTGGAAACATACATACTATGCACTTAGGCCAGGCATGGTGGGACATGCCTATAATCCCAGCCTCTCGACAGGCTGAGGCAGGAGGATGGCAAGGTCAAGGCCAGCCTGGGCAATTTAGCAAAACTTCAGCTCAAAAATAAGTGGTAAAAAGGGCCAGAGATGTAAGTCAGTGTGAAGGACCCTGGGTTCAGTCCCCACACTGACCTACATCCCCCACTCCTCAACCCTCACAGGCACACACCCTCCCGGCCTGGCCAGGAAGCCATCCGCTTTGTCTTCAGGCCCAGCTCCACCTGGCCTGTGACCAACAGTGGATCTTGTCTCTCTTTGCAGGGCTGCCCATGGCTAGCAGCCCACTCCCCAAGCTGTCAGTGGCCTGTCCTGAACACACAGCACCTTACACGGTGCCCTACCAAGTCCTGCAAGTGGGCCGGTTCTTTAACTGCTGCTAATAAAGGGGATCTGACTGGGCACAATGGCACACACCTGTGATTCCAGGCATCAGGAGGCTGAGCCAGGAGGCTCCCAAGTTTGAGGCCAGCCTGGGCAGTTTAACAAGACCCTATTTGAAAATAAAACTTTTTAAAAGAGCTGAGGGACTAGACTGAGGTTTACCTCAGTGGTACAGCACTTGTACAAAGTCCTGGGCTTGATCCCCAACACTGAATCAAAAAAAAAGAGAGCCGGGCATGGTGGCACACACCTGTAATCCCAGCACTCGGGAGGCTGAGGCAGGAGGATCATTGTGTGCTCGAGACCAGCCTGGGCTACAAAATGAGCTCCTGTCTAGCCTGAACTGCATAGTGAGACCCTGTCTCTAAAAGATAAAAAAAAAAAAAAGACAAGGGAAGCCCTCTGCTGAGTACCTAGGCCTGAACATGCATCAGCCCCGGCTGGTACCTGGGGGGGTCTTTTCTTTTCCATTCGCTCTCAGACCCTGCCCACTGTCCTCTTTAAAACCATTGCTTCCCAAATGGGGATGGGGGGCAGCTTCTGGGATGCTGGGTGGTTTTGTTCTGAGGGACTGGGAATCAAACTCAGGGCCTTGCCTATGCTAGACAGGCAAATCTCCCACCCAAACCAACGTTCTTTTATTTTTTCTTGAGCTGGTGCTGGTTACAGATACACACAGTGAAAATTGCTTGCTTTAATTCTCTACATAGACGTTACACTTCAATAAAATATTTGTAAAAAGAAAAAAATCACTGCCATTCACTCCTGCCCCAGGGCTCTGCACCAGGCCAGCAGGAGTGAGGTCCTTGCCCAATCGCTGTGCCCTGTCACTTCCCCAAACACACCCCAGGCACCTCTCACCTCAGGGTTTCTCACTGATCCTGACCAGCAAAGGGCAGAGGGACACAGGAACCAACATGGCCACAGCCACAATCCCCGGATCTCAGAGTCCTCCCACAGCCAGTGCCTCCCTCCCTCTCTCCATCCGCTCTCAAGGCCCCCAAGCCTCTCTCTGGCCCCATCCTTCTTCTGTAAGCTCCTTCCTCCTCCAGACCCTCGTTTGCAGGCCATGCTGGCAGCATGTGGGCTCCAGGTGTCCAGCATCACTTGGAGACTGGTTGCTGTTTCCCATGCCACTCGGAAGCTGTGGCACTGAGGCCTTGCGCCAGCATATCCTCTACAAGGCCCTGGAGAGTAGCTGCTTCCCTTCCCGCTCCTCATGCCTGTTGTGCAGTGTGAGTGGCCTTCAGCTGACTGCCCTGGGACACCTCCTCTCACAGCCCCGGGACACCCTCAGCTGGGAGAAGGAAGGAGCAGGCCTCCCTGTCGCTGAATAGAGCAGGCGAGGTACCTGGCTGCCTGGAATAAGCAACTGAGGCCAAGGACAGCTCCTCAGATCACAAGAATTTCTTGGAAGACCGTTCGCACTCAGGGGGCCCAGTGGCTGGAGCCTGACGAGGCTCACTCTGTGAAGCTGGACAGCTCCAGCTGCTGTGCTCCCATCACCGACAGGGGTCTTAGGAGGACCCCGGCTATGGGTTATGTCTAGGCGCCCTCCCAGAGCCTCCTGTGCGCATCCGCAGGGCTGTGGGTGACCGGATCCTGGGGGTGAGACTCATCAATGAATGAGTCCTCTGACGGACCACAGCCGGTGTGGGATTGGGGGCGGAGCCTGGGGGAGGTGGTCACCGAGGGTGTGGCCCAGCAGGGTCTCTCTCCCTCGCCCCACCCTTGGTCTGTCCCCCCCCACCCCCGCTTCCCACCGCCATGCCATACCCCTCCCTCTCCTGGTCCCCTTCCCTTCTGCAGAAGATCTACCTCCCTTTTTCCTATTAGTTTTTAGTTTGCTCTTTGTTTTGGGTTTTTCACTTAAGGGAAACCATGGGATATTTAAGCTTGTCTGTCTGAATCATTTCACTTAACATTATGGTCTCAATGCATCCATTTTCCTACAAATGACTCAAGTTTACCTTTTATGGCAGAATAGTACTGCATGGCATATAAATACCACATTTCCTTTATCCATGCATCATACTATTTTAAAGGCTTATTTTTAGTCTTTTGGAGACAGGGTTTTGCCTTGCATGCAGTTCAGGCTGGCCTTGAGCTCACTTTGTAGCTCAGGCTGGTCTCCAACTTGCAACAATCCTCCTGCCTCAGCCTCCCCAGTGCTGGGATTACATGTGTGCACCACCACACCCAGCTATTTTGAAGGTCTATTTACCTACCCTGGCATGGTGGCACTTGCTTATAATCTAAGCACTCTGGGAAGTAGAGGAAGAAAGATTGCAAGATTTTGGGTGAGGCCAGCCTGGGCTATGTACAAAATGAGACCCTGTCCTTTAAAAAAATCATTTAAATATATGCAGGTACTTATTTCCGCCACCTGGTATCATGGGATTTCTTTCACATTATGAAGAGCTCTTCTATACTTTCTTTTCCCCAGTGGTTGTGTCGGTGATACTGGGGATTGAGCCCAGGGACAGGCTACCACTGAGTTACAGCCTTACCCCCTTTTTATTGGTTACTTTGAGACAAGAGAGTCTCACTAAACTGCGCAGGCTGGGCTCGAACTTACAATTCTCTGGCCTAGCCTGAATAGCTGGGTGCACACCACTGCACCCTGCTAAACTGTTGTGTAGTTCTGGGGATCCAGCTGAGGGCCTCACGCACACTAAGCACATGCTTTATCTCTGAGCATCTCCTCCAGCCCTGTACCAATATACTGAATAGCTATACAGCACTGTGTATATGACTGCTTCACAAATGCATTCAGCCATAATTCATCTCTTTTCTTTCTCTTTCTCTTTCTCTTTTCTTTCTTTTTTCCCTCTCTTTCTTTCTTTCTTCTCCCTACTATAAATAGCACTTTATAGTTAAGGCACCGTGTGCAGCGTATGCACTCTGAGAATCTTACTCCCTGTCAGATTGCCGCAAAGGCTGTGCCTCCCGCCAGGCTGTAGGGTGTGGTTGCCTTATGTTTTCGCCTGGTGTTCAAGGTCTGATGCCACACAGTCTGCCCGGGCTGCGGGCAAGGACTGAAAGCCAGGCTGGCCTAGAGTCAGCAGCTGAGACCCAAGCCACGTCCTCCATCCTTTACCCATCTCCTGCATCTTCTGGGAGCTAAATGAGGAATAGTTTAGTCTGGATGACTCCAAAATACTGCCTAAGGGGTCCACCCTACTTCCTGCTCTCTCTTCCGTTTTTTCTCTGATTTCTCTTCTGTCTTTTTCTTCTCTTTATTAATTTTCTCTTTAATTTTTTTCTTTTTCTTTCTTCTTTTTGAGACAGATTCTCGCTGTGTAATTCAGCTTGAACTTGAACTCGCTATGTAGCTCAGGCTGGTCTCCAACTCTGGGTGACCCTCCTGCCTCAGCCTTGTCAGTGCTAGGACCACATGTGTGTGCCACTATGCCTGGCTTTTTTCTTTTCTTTGTTTTTTCTTTCTGTCTGTCTGTCTTTTTGAGATAGGGTCTTGCTATGCAGCTCAGGCTGGTTTTTTTTTTTTTTTTTTTTTTTTGCAGTACCGGGGATTGAACTCAGGACTTTGCACTTGTCAGACAGGCGCTTGTGCCACTGAGCTAAATCCTCAGCCCTCAGGCTGGTTTTGAACTCTCAAGGATCCTCCTGCCTCAGCCCCGAGTGCTGTGATTACAGGTGTGCGCCATCACGCCCGGCCTCTACTCCTTTCTGTATGTCTCGTCCCTTTAACTCTGGTCTTACTCTCTGGCTGTTTTTCTCTTCTCTGCTTTTGCCTTCTCTTTTCTCTTTTACCTCTCAATGATTTTCCCTGGAGTCCAGGCCTGTGTCTGTCTCTCCTCAGTGGTTCTGTCCCCCACCCACTGCCCCTGTTGTGCGAATCATTTGTTCTCTGGGGAAGTGAGTCAGCCAGCCTTTCCTTGTTAAGATTTGATTTGAATGAAGGTGAGCTTGCTTCCCCCAAAGTGCAAAGCCAACAGCCACAGAATTGGGAGCGGGCTGGTAAGCCAACCTGCCCCTGGCATCTGGGCTTCAACACTGGGAGACACACAGCCCATAAAGCACTCCCTTGAGGATCTGCCACCCCAAGGGCCAGCACACTGTGCCTCACGACTCACCGGGCAGCCTCTGCAGTGGTGGCAGGCTGTGGGCAGGGACACCTGAGTCTATGAGGCTGCGTAGGAAGCAAACCTGCTCCGTGGGCAGGCTTGGGGCTGGATGCTGGAGACCGAAGAACCAGGTTCCCCAGTGTAGGAGCTCACGTCACTCCAGACTGCAGGCCAGGTGTGGTGAACAAGCCCTGGGAGCCTGAGGCAGGAAGGTTGTGAGTTCAGGCTCAGCCTGGGCGACCTAATGCCATAGCAAGGCCTTCTGCAAAGTGAAAAATAAAAAGGGCTGGGGATACAAGTCATTTCGAAGGCCCTGGGTTGGGTCTCCAGAACCACATGCACACACTGCACCAAACACAAAAAAGAATAAAACTAAAGCAAATAAATCCAGATTCCTGGGCCCGGACTTATCCCCACTAAATCAGAATATCGGATTGGGGGTCCATAATCTTCATGTTAAAGGTGATTGTGATACGCACACCCATAAATATCTGTGCTCCATGAATCTCCCAGACACCTGCCTCTAAACTGAGGGGGTCGGCAGTCCAAAGAAACACTCCCATCCGGCTTGGAGAGCAAATGAACTTATTAGGGCTCGTTAGCAACAGAGCAGCGGACGACTTGGTGACTGCAGCTCCTAAGAAGCCACACCCTCACCCCCTGATACTTTTACAGAGCACTAATTAAAACACAAAAGCAGGATCAGAACCAAGAGGGGCCCTTAGGGAAAGCTGTGTGTGCTCTGTGCCCACCCTGTCCTATCAGGAAGCTCTACTGGTCTCAGCAAGGACTTTCTGGTTGAGGCAGTGGAATTCAGGAAATCATGGTTATTTTAGCATTGTTTCTTTGGAGGACACATTGCAGCTGAGTGGTGAGGCCGTGGTATCACATTAACTTTCTCCTTGTAAGCTATGGGCAAGAAAAATACCCATACATCACCACATGCTCTAACTGCTTGACATGGCTTAAAGAATACCATTTCTTTCCCATCCCAGTATCACTTCCAAAGCCCACCTTAGGTACAAACGTATGCTTATTTTATCCTGACCTCCCCTTTCCACCAACTGTAATCTTTCAGATTTATTAATTTTACCCAGAAGAAGTGCTTCTAACAACACCAAGGGTATGGGGCCCTGTCAGAGACATTATTACGTCAGTTCTTACTCAGACAACAATCAGCTGTGCTTTGAAGTGAGACAGGCAAGAAAGCCACCAGGATCTGATAAAAACATCCCTGGGATGATGTTTACATATGTCCTCTTCATGTTAAAATCAAATATAAATGCCTCAGCTCTTCAGCAGGCATGTTGGTGCACACCTGTAATCCCACCACTGGGGAGGCTGAGGCAGGAGGATCGCTGAGAGTTCGAGGCCAGCCTAGGCTACAAAGCAAGACCCTGTCTCAAAAACACAAAAACTCAGCTTTCACTGCAGTCCTCCCTTGGACTCATCTGTAACTTCTCTGTATTCCTTGACTGTTGGTAAATTCTTTTACCACCTGTGGCACGGGCTGGCACAGTCAGAGCTCAAATGGTGACCTTGCTAGGCTGCAGCTGGGGCTCACTGGACAGCTGGACAAGGACCCACCCATTACCAGGTGCAGTTATTTTGGCTAGAGTTTGGAGGCCAATTCTCACAACATTGTGTTACACTTATTTTTTTACATTTTATTTATTTATTTATTTTTGCCTTTTTGAGACAAGATTTCACTGTGTAGTTCAGACTGGCTTTGAGCTCACTTTGTAGCCCAGGCTGGTCTCCAACTCTCAATGATCCTCCTGCCTCAGCCTCCCCAGTGCTGGAATTACAGACGTGAGCCACCACACCCGGTTTACATTTTTAAAATGATTGAATGATTGATTTCAGTACTGGAAATTGAATCCAAGGTCTTTGCACTGCGCTATATCCTCTTATTTTTTACTTTGAGAGAGTTGCCAAGTTGCCCAGGCTGAGCTCTACCTTCTGGTTCCCTGCCTCGACTTCCCAGAATGGGGATTACAGGCGTAGACGGTACGCCGTGCTTGCCTCACAATCTAGCTAAGGCCCCAAAGAGGCAACGCCAGAGTCGCTGATGCTAAAGCAAACAAGGGACTGGGCCACCAGCGCAGGATTCCCCAGGAGGGAAGACGTTAAACCACCTCCTCACCTACCTCCGGGCCGCCGCACACCACATGCACACCGCACACACCACTGCACACACATCATACACACCACACATACCATACACACACACACACACACACACCACACCTCAAGCCAGCTAAAAAAGCACTGGCGCTGCCAGTGCGGTGAGCGAGTCTTGCAGGAGGAGAGGACGTCCTTCCACTGCCGCCGCCCCTCGCCCTCCGCAGTAAACAGCCCCGAGACTGCTGCTCTGGCGCTTCCGCTGGGGGTGCGGGACCCTGGAGGTTTGCGGCGGAGCAAGCACACGGGTGCGGCGGAGCCCGGGTCTGCGTCTGCCCGGCAGCGCCCCCTGCCGGCACGAGCCTCAGCACCGAGCGTGCTCTGCACTGGGTTCGGCCCTCCCCTCCCGAAGGCTGAGGAATGCAGCCGTTGGCCAGCGGCGACCCTTGCGACCCTCCTGAGAGCCTGTCCTGCGGGGCAGATCTGTCCAGAAAGGTAGGCCGTGGGAGGATGAGGCTGGACATCAGGGGGTGAGATAGGAAGAGGGGGAAAGAAGGTTTGGAAAACTTCCTGAGGCTTATCGTGGTGGCCCACACCTGTAATGCCAACACCCTGGGAGGCTGAGGCAGGAGGATCACAAGTTTGAGCCCAACCTGGGCAAAGGCTCAGGGTTCAATCCCCAGTACCTCCCAAAAAAAGAGAGAGAAAAGAAGAGAAAGGACTTACTGTGGCACTTGGGAGAAAGTGCAGGTCCCTAATCACCAACATGTCAGAACGCATCATCGCTATTTTACGCCATTGAGCTTTGCTCAAACTTGGGGGTATTTCCGCTTGGAAAGTGTCCTCTCTCCCCTTTAAGTACTTAGTGTGATACAGTGTGAACATGTAAATATCCACATATCCATTCCTTCGCTTGGGAAAATAAAACCTAACCAGTGTCAAGTACCCATGTTCTCCACCCTTCCTTCTCCTCAGAGGTGGATCTTTAAATGTGTGTTCTCCATCCTGTGTATATTTTTATTTACTTCACATGTATTGATTGATAATATACAGATACAGCCTTTATTACATCTAGCATCTCCTGTATATAGCCGTAGAGCAAGCGCATGGCATGGCTACATTTATAGCCTTTGGTGTCCGGACTCTGCAGTGCAGTGTGTGTTCTCGAGTGCACGTAAACCTACATATGGAAAGGGAAACAAACTCTTCCTTATCCCACTTGCACCTTGGGGCGTTGAATCCAGGGCTATTGCGCTGTGCTCTTTATTTTTTAGGGCAGCTCTCCCTAAATCACTAAGTTGTCCAGGCTGGGTTCCAGCTCTGGCTTTAGCCTCCCAGACTGCTGGGATTACAGACATGTGCCACTGTGTCTGCTTCTATTTCTCCCTTTATATCCTTTTTTTTTTCTTCCTTTCTTTTTTGAGACAGGGTCTCCTATGCAGTTCAGGCTGGCCTTGAACTCGCAATGATCCTCCTGCCTCAGCCTCCCGAGTGCTGGGATTACAGGCGTGCGTCACCACGCCCGGCTCCTCTCCCTTAATATCCTGCATTTGAGATTATTCCCACCTTTTTCTACCTTGCTGATTTTATAAAGCTGCTACTCTTCTGGAAGCTTCTCCAGACTCCTAGGCTGGGCCAGGCACCTCTCTTATCTCTGCCTCAGCCCTTACACTTACTCGCTCCTTGGAAACGGTTTCGGTTAGTTGTCTGACCTTCCCAATTAAGCCCTGAGCTTCCCAGGAGCCCAGGTGATGATGCAGGGGGCCCCTACCCAGCCCAAAATGGCACAGAGTGGAGAGCAGAGGTGACCACCTGTGGCAGTTATAAGGCCAGTGGGGCGTGCGGCCAGGATAAGGCTTTGGACTTTACCCCGCAGCTGGTTTTTCTAGCCGTGCTTTGTGAAATCTCCCCAGGTATCTGAGGACAAATGAAAGCTGGCAAAAGGACACAGCTGGAGCCTTCCTCCTCCTGCTTCAGCCAAATCAGATTCTTCTCTCTGCCTTACTCGTTGGTCTTCCATGCAAAATTTTATTTCAATAAGTAACATGGTTTGTGTAGTTTGCTTGCACATGTGAAGTGTGTGTTCTACCACTGAGTCACGCCCCCTCCCAGGCCGTGTGTAACACGTTATCGCAGTGACACAAAGCCAATCCACGGCTGGCGATGCTCGACTGGGGGAGGGGTGGGGCCCTTGTACTGCAGTGAGACTGTGAGAGCGGGTGTCACGGAGAAGCAGGAATAGGAGCCTGTCGCGGGAGCCTGACTGGGAAGGAGAAGGTCCTTGGGACATCCGGGACTGAGAGCCGTGAGGGTCTGGAGCGGCTGTCTTGGAAGGCTGCTGTGTCAGGCTCGCGGCGTCCAGGGCAGCGGGGGGAGGGGTGCTTCGCATCACGAGGGCTCTGACCGCCCCCCCCATGAACCCACTGGTGGGTGGGTGAGCACAGAATTTGATGGGCTGCAGGGACGTGACGGGAAGCAGGGGAGCAGGGCCTCACGAAGGCAGTGGGTCCTCGGGGCTGCGTCTCATCCCCAGTGCTCACCCTCTCTCTCTTGTACAGAGATGCCCCGCCGTACAGGGCTTTTGTCACAGAGGCAGAGAGCTAATGAGCACAAGGCCCGAGAAGGCCTGCAGGAGTGGTGTGCAGAGGCTGTTTTGCGTATTCTGCACCAGGTCTCCTCCATCCCCAGCCAGGCACCAGGGCGGTGGTGGCACTTGTCCAGCATGGGGAGGGTCCCCCAGCCACTTCCCAGACTCCCCTGGGGTCCCAGTCTCAGTTCAGACCAAGAGCTCTCCTGAGTGAGGGCAACTCAGCGCCCCAGAGCAGGAGGTGGCTGAGCTCCCTGGGTCCTGGGCTGGTGTCCACAGCAGCTCCCTCTGTGGCCAGCGCCTTCTTGAGGGAGCTCAGCAAAACTATGGAATGAAAACCAGGGAGGAAGAAATAAAGAAACGTCCGGGAAACACCCCCAGGAAAGAGAGCCCACGTTTCCTTCCTTCATCCTTTGGGTCAGCAAGCAAGGAGACAGCCTTGTGCAGCTGAGGTGCTGGGACCAAGGGACGTCAGGAGCGGGTCCTTGCCCTCCAGAGGACTCCCTCGGTTGCGGGTGAGGTGTTTGTGGTGAGTGACAAGTCTTGTGTGGTCACAGAGTTTTACAGTAGGAGAGACTTAAGCCAGGTGTGATGATGCACACCTGTAATCCCAGCACTCAGTCCCAGGAGGAGGGTTGCTGCAAGTATGAGGCCAGACGGCCACACAGTGAGTTCCAGGCCAGCCTGAACTACACAGCAAGACCCTGTCTCAAAACAAACAAACAAAAAGCCAAACCAAAATAAAACACAAGCTGGGCATGGGGGCGCACGCCTGTAATCCCAGCTCTCAGGAGGCTGAGGCAGGAGGATCGTTGTGAGTTCAAGACCAGCCTGGGCTACAAAGTGAGCTCAAGACCAGCCTGAACTGCATAACAAGATCCTGTCTCAAAAAGACAAACAAAACAAAACACAAACTGCCACCACCACCACCAAAACAAAAGGGGTGTATCTCCTAGCCTGCCAGCAAGTGGTTTGTCCCCGCAGGGAGCATCTAAACACCAGAGTCAGAAGCTGAGCTCTCGGTGTCCTCGTCAGGGCCTGGGCCCCCGAGAGTCTCGCAGCCGTGCAGAGAGGTCTGTGGGCCCCTCTTTCTTACTCAGAGATCCCGCAGGCCCAGCCTGGCCTGGAGCTCATTGCATCAGCAGAGGCAAGACTGCTTTTCCCAGAAGCGGGGGAGGATGTGATGGGGGAAGTTGGGCGTGGGGCTGCATGGGAAGCCTGCCAGCTTCCTGGGTCCACTCTGGTCAGCTTTGACACGGGGCCACAGCAGATTTTCCAAAGAGAAGACACTAGCAGTATTCCTGAGGGAGCACAAGCCTGGGCTCTGGGGTGCCCTGAGGCCTCCGGAGGAAAGGCTGTCACTCTGTAAATTGCTCTTTCTAGCTGGTTGATGCCTTCAAATTTTCCATTTAGAGGAATTGTGTTTTTTGTCTTGAAAGATCCTCTGTTTAGCCCAAGTCTCCCACTTTTTGTTGGTGCTTTTTGAGGCAGAGTCTTGGCTTGGTAGCTGTCTTGGTTACTTTTCTCTCGTTGCTGAGACAAAATACCCAACGCCAAAAATGAAGGAAGGAAAGGTTTATTTAGCTTACAGTTTGTGGAGGTTTCAGTCCATAGTTGGCTGGTTCCACTGAGGCAGAGTGGCACATAGCAAAGGGCAAACTGTTTAGGGCAGCAGAGCACAGCAAAAACCACCAGCAAAAGGGAACAATGGCTGCAAGTAGCCTCCTTTTCTCCCCTACATTGTAAACAGCTTACCTCCACCCAGGGGGAATGAACCTCTCACACAATCTCCATGCCCTCCTCCTCCACAGGCTCAGGATGTTTACAGAGTAAGCACCCCAGCTTCCTGCTAAATCACTCATTAGTTAAACCTGCAGATTCCCCAAGTTGACACAATGTATCAACCATAACAGTGGCCCAGCCTGGCCTCAAACTCTAGGTAATCCTCCTGCCTCAGCCTCCCAAATACTGAGATTACAGGTATGTGCCTAGATTACAGGTATGTGCCTCTGTGCCTAACTCCTTCACTTTCTAGGAGACTGATGCCTACAGAGGTCCAGGGACTTGCTTAAGGTTGTTCAGTAAGTCAGCTGTCCCTTTTACTATTTTGAGACAGGTTGACAAAGCAGGGGGTCGGAGCACCCTGTATGGGCTGAATGCCTGGGTGTGTGGGTGGGACAGTTCACAACTACAAGGCTTCTGAGCCTTTTTTTGGTGGTGGTGGTACTGGAAATTGAAGTTAGGGCTTCACACATACCAGACAAGTGCTCTTCCTGTGAGCTATCCCCGCAGCTCTTGATTCTTTGCTTATAATACTGGGGATTAAACCCAGGACCTTTGCACGGAGCTACAAGTCCAGCCTTTTAAAAATGTTTTTATCAGCTGGATGTTGTGGCACATGCCTGTAATCCCAGCACTTGATCCCCAGCACCAAAAATACAAAAAGGAGGAACAGCTGAGTAACCTGGGCCCATAAAGAGTAGGGGTGTGTGTGTGTGTGTGTGTGTGTGTGTGTGTGTAAAAATCATTTTTAAACTGGAGAGCTTGTAGGCGTGGTGGTGCATGCCTGTAATCCCAACGCAGTGTGAGGCTGAGGCAGGAGGATTGAAGTGAATTTGAGGCCCGCCTGGGCTATACAGTAAGACCCTGTCTTGAAAAACAAAAACAGACAAAACTGGAAAGTTTGTCCCACCCTCAGGCTGAGTCCATTCTGCAGCTAGCTACCCTGGGACTCAGCTAGGATTACTTGGGATCTGGCAGCCACACTGGCTCATCTTACTGCAACACTCACACGTGTTCCCAGCCTGGCCCTCAAGGGCCTTGACCTCAGTCCTGTTGAGCCAGTTTGCCCAGCTTGGGGTGTTCAGGGTGAGGCCAGAGGCAGGTCACAGAGCCTTAGTTTCCCCAGGGGGTGGGGGTGGGAAGACTTGGGAAACCAAAGGACAACTTCGGTTGCTCCCCCACCCCTCCCCCACCCCCACCACACCCCTTTTACTGGGATTTTCTGCTTGCAAAGGCACAGGTGGAACAGATGCGGCATTTGTCTGTTTGTTTACTTATTTGTTTTATTTTGGAGATAAGATCTCACTATGTAGTTTCTGCTATCCTTGAACTCACTGTGTAGCCCAGGCTGGCCTCAAGGTGATCCTCCCTGCCTCAGCCTCACGAGAAGTAGGATTACAGGCGTGTGTCACCATGTCCAGTTTATTTTGGGGGTTTTTTTGAGACAGTCTTGCCATGTAGCTCGGCTGGCCTTGCACTCACTGCAACCCTCCTGCCTCAGCCTCCCAAGTTCTGGAATTACAGGTAATGAGCTGCCACACCTGACAGGCATCTCTGAGAGCAGGATAACGGTGCAGCCCCCGAAAAGACCCTGTATCTCCCCTTCTTGTCTCCTCTTCTGCACCCTAGACCTTGCCTGAGTTTGTCTATCTCCTTAGAAGTCCTTGTCTGTCTTGCAGAGTGTGGCGGCACACGCCTATAAATCTCAGGACTTTGGAGGCTGAGGTAGGGGTATAGAAATGAGCTCAAGATCAGCCTGGGTTACACAGTGAGCTCAAGTCAAGACCTTGTCTGAAAAATTCAACAAACAAACAAAGAGAACTCCTCGTCTGTCTTCTAATGGGACACATGCCAGCAACACTTTACCCAGACTTCTCTCTGCCGGAGACGTGGGGAAATCTGGTCTGCAGCCTGCAGGCTGGGCAGCTCTGGTCACCGAGACCCTCTCTCTCCTGCCCAGGCCTCTCTATGCTCTGCATGCGTTCATTCACATGACTTATTTAGTCACTGGTTGTGAATTCACTCATGTCCTTTTCCCAGAACACTCATTCACGCTCTCCTTCCTTCTCTCTCATTCAAGCCAGGTGCCTATCTGGACATAGACTGGCCTCACATGGGGTTAAAATGCACAAATAGTGGGGCATGGTGGCGCACACCTATGTCCTGACACAAGAGAGGCAGAGGCAGGAAGATCCCAAGTTCCAGCCCAACTTGGACTATACAGGGAGTTCAAGGCTGGCCTGGACTGTATATAGAGATGTTGTTTTAAAAAACTAAAAAATAGGCCAGGCGGGCATGGTGGTGCATGCCTGTAACCCCAGCACTTGGGAAGCTGAGGCAGGAGGATTGTTGCAAGTTCGAGACCAGCCTGGGCTACAAAATGAGCTCAAGTTCAGCCTGAATTGCATAACAAGACCCTGTCTCAAAAAGACAAAAAAAAAAAAACACTAAAAAGTAAAATGAAATAAAATGCACACACAGAAGTAAAATAACGCAGCCCGGCCCAGGGCTGTGTATTTGGAAGTAGCTCCCCAAATCTGCAGGAAGAGCTTAACAAAAAGCAGCAGTCTCCGTTCTGTAGGTAGGGCAAGGGAGGCTTGGGGCGCCCCAGGCCACTGGGCAAAAGAGGCAGGAGGCAGCTGTTCCTGGGCGCTCCTGCTTGTGCCCCAGCTCTGTCACAGCCCTGACCACAAGCAGAACACTGCCTTTCCCATTTCTCAGTGTGACCCTAGACCAGATAAGAATTGCACAAACTAAGGCAGAGAGTAAAACCCTTAGTGCCCAGGGTATTGATTTGAGTTACACAACCAGGGCTGTGAAACCTTCCCTTGAGAGCTTTCTAGACCTTTCGGGTTACAGTGTGGACACAGGCGCCACCTGATACCACAGGCGGGCCTGTGGGCAGCCGCAGAACTATAGTGTCCGTCGTCTCCAGCTGTACCCACCGCTCCGCAGTCCTGGGTATCTGACTAGAATGAGAACACCATTTTCTTGGGGAAACACCATTTTCAAACACTTGAAAATGTTTCCTAGTAAATTTCAAAATCAGACAATATTATAGGGCTAGAAGTGAAGTAAATGTTTACTTAGTCTAGTAAATGTGTGTGTGTGTGTGTGTGTGTGTATGCTGGCACTCAAAGCCATGGCCTCCCACATTTTGGAAGTGTTGTACTACTGAGCTATGTCCCAGCCTCAAAATTAAATGAACAGTTTTCTTTTTTGTCATTTTGTTTTGTTTTTTGGTACTAAGACTCAAACTCAGGACCTTGTGCTTGCCAGATAGGTGCTATGCCACTGAGCTACATCCCTGGCCCCTTTTCTTTGTCTTTTTGAAACAGGGTCCCCTATGCAGTTCAGGGTGGCCTTGAACTCACCTTATAGCCCAGGCTGGCCTCAAACCTGCAGTCATCTTCCTGCCTCAGCCTCCTGAGTGCTGGGATTACAGGCATAAATTCTTTAACTTACTAATTTATAGTAGTTTGTTTTGCTTTGTTCTGTCTTACTTTGTTTTAAGACAAGCTCTTTCTATATAGCTGAGCTGGCTGCAAACTGCCTTTGTAGTACAGGCTGGCCTTGAACTTTCTTTTTTTCTTTGTCTTTTTGGGACAGGGTCTTGCTATGCAGTTCAGGTTGGCCTTGAGCTCATTTTGTAGCCCAGGCTGGTCTCAAACTCACAAGGATCCTCCTGCCTCATGGTCTTGAACTTTCAATCCTCCAGCCTCAGCCTCTTGAGTGCTAAGATTACAAGTGTATAATTTTATGCAAATACTTTACCCTGCTGACTGACTGATTGGAGTGACAGGGGGCCAATGCATCTGCTAAGAGTTTTGTCTGAAATAAAGCATGTGGTGGAAATGCACCCCCCACACAGAAGACCTTGAGCACATTAGTGTGGTCCAACACTTTCTTCTCACTGGGCTTTGGCCCCAGTGTCAGTGTTCTTTGCCCCACATCAGGCTGTTTGATTCTGTAGCCCTCTTCCCTTGTCCATTTTACAGCTGAGGCACCCCAGGTTGAGGAAGTGAGTGGTGTGCTTTAGGAGGCCCCACCTCACGTAACCCCATAGAATGACCGATTGCCCTAGGGTCAAGTGCACCAGATGCCAAAGGGAAAAGCTTCCCTTGAACTGGCAATAAAGCAGCTGCAGGAAGAGCTGGGACCTTGCTGAGGCAGGGCATGGAACTGAAATGACCCCCAGAAGGTTGGCAGGTCTGTCCCTGGGCAGATGGATCACCAGATATGGACGTCAGGACCCAGGCTCTGGAATTGGCTTAGAGCTGTGTTGACCCAACGGCTGGGCCTTGGCATCCTTTCAATCTGCCATCTGAGCCAAAGCCTAGAAATAGCGCTGGGGCAGCCTGGCCGGCTCAGTGTGCCAGAGGAGGCAACCATGCAGGTGTTCAACAAGTGCTACCCCAAGAACTGCCTGCTGGCCGTCATGGACCGGTACTCGGCCGTGGTGCACAACATGGAGCAGGTGGTAATGATCCCCAGCCTCCTGCGGGACGTGCAGCCGCTGGGGCCGAGGGAGCAGGCGGAGGCCCCCGATCTCTACACCTACTTCACCCTGCTCAAGACCATCCGCACGGAAGTGGACCACGGGCTGCTGCCCAGGGAAGAGTGGCAGGCTAAGGTGGCAGGCCGCCAGGCCGCCAAAGCTGAGGACGAGGAAGCCGTCGCCATGGAGGAGGCCGAGGAAGAGAGGCATGCCAGAGAGGTGGACCTGGAAGCCCAGTTCCATCTGCACTTCTCCAGCCTCCACCACATCCTCACCCACCTCACCCTGAAAGCCCAGGAGGTGACGAGGAAGTACCAGGAGATGACAGGACAGGTCCTGTAGGCCTCCAGCTCTGAGGAAGGTAATGGTGGCCATGCTCGCGGGTCAGCGTCCATGGAGGGACGTTCCCTGGGAACCTAGTGGGAAAGCAACAGTTTAGCTCTCGGATGGTACTGGGCCTGCCTTCTGACTCTTCTGACCCGGTATTGGCGAGTGATGGTGGGAGGCAAGGAGAGGAGCCCGGATGTGCGCAGCTCACAGGCACAAGTGTCTGTGATGTGTGCATTCGCAAGGCTGTGGATGCCTTGGACAGGAGGGAGCATGCTGTCCCTATGCACTGCCTTAAGAACCCAATTACAGCCGGGTGTGGTGCCAGACACTGTAATCCTGACACTTAAGGTGCTGAGGCAGGAGGATCACCTTGAAGTTCAAGGCCAGCCTGGGCTACATAGTCAGACCCTGTCTCAAAGAAAAACAAAAACAAAAACAAAAACAAAAGAACTGATTATAGCTATGGACTCTGAAGTTCAGATCCATAGACACACAACTGCATTAGCTTCAGGGGAGACGCCATCCACGAAGCCCGTCTGACTCCTAAATGAACCCTTCCACTGGCACATACTAGTGGCTCTGAGCACACACTGAATGCCAGCATAGCTTCTAAGTGCTTGACACAGAATTCTCACAATAGCCAGATGTGATGGCACACACCTGTAATCCCAGCACCCTGGGAAGTGGAGACAAAAGGGTCAGCAGTTTGAGCCCAGCCTGGGCAGCTTAGTGACTTTTTGACCCTGTCTCTAAAGGAAAGACACAGGCATGGGGATGGAGCGCAGTGCAGAGCTCCCTAGCACTGGGAACAAAGCCTCACTGTGATTCTACACAGATGAGCTTATTATTTCCATGCTACATATGAAGACACATTCACTTAGGTGTGCGCTGTGAACCCCACGTGAGTGTGGCAGTGCTTTTCACTTTTTCAAGTCATTGAAAATTACCTTTTTGCCCGTAATATTTTGTTTTCTTGTTTGTTCCTTCTTGTTTATTTTTTTTTGAGACAGGGTCTTGCTTTGTAGTCTAGGCTGGCCTTGAACTTGCTGTGTAGCCCCAGGCTAGCCTAGAACTCACAATCTTCCTGCCTCAGCCTCCCAAATTTTGGGATTATGGCTGTGCACCACTGTGCCCAGCAGCAAAAAAATTCCAACTATATTTATATGGCACCTGGGGGTAGGTGAAGCTCTCCACAGCATTCCTGCAACAGGCAGGAGGCATCCTAGCTTGCAACCAGCCAATCAGAAAGCTGAAGGATCACTGTCTTGGCACTTGAAGCCATCCTAGGCACATAGGTGTGCCTGCTGCGGAGCCTGCTGCGGGACGTATGCGCATGTGCTGGGGTCTGAGCCCATATTTCCATGCGGGAGGGGCTGTGGTTGTGAAGTGTGCAGGAGCAGCGACCTGACCAGCAGGTATTGGCAAGGGTAGGGGGAGGAAAAGGGCCTGGCTCAGCCATCTGTGGGGCCCTCATGGGTAGAGACTCTAGGCCATCGTACCTGCCAGTTTTGACCCTGTGCCACCTGCCAGCCCTGCCTCTGCAGGCCAGCTGCCGCAGTTAGGAACCACATGTGTGTCTGTTGGAATCCCCAAACCACCTGGTGCTTCTGTGTGGATGAGATTTGTATTCTTGGTTTACTCTAAGGAAGTTAACATCAGGAAAGTGAAGTGACTTGCCCAAAATCACAGAGTTAGAGGACAAAAGCCAGACTGGCCCCGACTTCAGACAGTATTCCTTGCAGGATACTCACTCTCTGCTGCCCTCGTGAGGGGGAGGGGACACGGACACCCCCACCCCCACAGACCAGCCGTCCTTCCCTTCTCCACCCTAGACCCAGCTGTCCACTGCAAACCCACCCCTCTAGCCCCGTGGCTTCCCCCTGCCTTCCATAAGTTCTCCTGGAATTTAACTGGAAGGCTGAGGTGAAAGGATCACAAGTTCAAGTCCACCCTGCATGGACGATTTAGCAAGACCTTGTTTCAAAAAAAAAAGAAAAAAAAAAAAGCCAGGCATGGTGGGGCTCACCTGCAATCCCAGCACCTGGGAGGCTGAGGCAGGAGAATTTACACAAGTTCAAGGCCAGCCTGGGCTATACAGTAAGTTCAAGGTCAAACTGAACTATATGGCAAGACCCTATTTTAAAAAAACAAAAAGAAAAATGAAAAGAACCCCCCGAAGTGCTGGGGGTATATATTCCGTGCAGAAGCCCTGGGCCCCACCCCCACCTCACACGCGCGCGCGCACACACGCATATCTGGGTTCTCTTCTCGGCTCTGCCGCTGGCCTAGACACTCTCTGCCTCTCAGTTTCAGTCAGTGAAATGCAGAGGGGAAGTGCCTGCTCCCAGCTGATCATGCGTGAATCTCCACAGTTGAGTGCTGCAACCTTTCTAGCAGCAGCATCAACTTTTTCACCGCTGTTCTTACTTCAGTGAGCCTGTGACAGTACTTTGAATTCCTACTCGCTCGGCATTAACATTTTTCTGCACTCTGCAGATCACGCCACGAGAGGCAGTCTCTGGGACGAGGAGGAGCAGCGAGAGCACGAAGGCGCTGAAGCGCAGGCGACGGGCGGCCGGGGATGCTTCCCTATCTCCCTGCCAGCTTGTCTGCGGACTCCAGTCACTGGCTGACCTTAGGGGGTTTGTCGCTGTTTAGTTCCTTTCTCTCCTCTACCAACGTGGGGTGGTGACCGGTGGTTCCTAAGCACCAACTGTCCAGCGTGGATCGCAGAGCAGGCAGATGTTAGCACAGGACCAGTGTTCACGTCCCGCCTCTCGGTGTCATCCGTGGGAGGGCAGGCACAGTCACCCACCAGGGCCTAAATTCCCTCACGCACAAATCGGAAGTCTGAATCTACCTCACATGGTTACAGAAATGAAGACAAATCAGAAGTCCTGGCGTGTGAGAGCTATTGTAATAGGCTGATTGTTTTTCACCCTCTCCTATGTATCTGCTCTCGTCCTTGCTGTTTCACGGAACTAAGAGGTAACAGAGACCATTGTAGTAAGTGGCTCACCCTCCTGTACCTGCTGAACCTGGACTGAACAAATTAACTATAAATAAATGTATTTATTGAAGTAGCAATTTAAGAAAAAATGCCTTATTTGTGTATTTTTCTTTTGGAGGGAGGGACATGGAGGATGTTTGATGGAGGCTCTCCCTACGTAGTCAGGGCTAGCCTTGAACTCACTACGTAGCCTAGGCTTGCACTCACAGCAATCCTGCCTCAGCCTCCCAAATACTCAGATAACAAGCATGCGCCACTGTGGCTGGCACCTCTTTATTTTTATTATTTTTATTTTTATTTTTTTTTTGGCAGTACTGGGGATTGAACTCAGGACCCTGTGCTTGCTAGGCAGGCGCTTACTCCACTGAGCTATATCCCCAGCCCACCTCTTTATTTTTAAAGCAGCTTGTCTGACATGATTCCACGTTTTACAAGTAGCACACTAGTGATAATTTGATTTTTGCCCCTGCTACATTCATACTGCCACCCAATTTGAAATCATGTATACAATTTTAGTAATCTTCAAAAACCAACCCGATTCTGAAGTCTGAGTTTGAAAACAAAACTATGTGGAAAGCATTTGGATATAAAAACCACTTCCTTCCACACAGGTGTGGTCTTTTATTTCTAACTGTACCAAGCTCCATCATAGACTAGCTATGGAGCCTTTTCCAGAATGATCCAACTAAGAGCAGACCCTGATGCAGTATCAGATTTCTACTTTCTCCCTGTCTCAATCTCCTTTTAAATCACCCTCTGTATTTTTGCAGAGCTCAGAAATGAACCTGATCATTGCTCCTTAAACACCCTTTCATGACTTCTCAATATGTATAGGATCAAAATTAGTCTCTATGACACAAAACCCTTCATAGCCTGGCTGACTTTGTATTTGTCTGCACTAAGACAGGAGCAGATGGGCTTTTCTGTAAAGGGCCAGATATTAACTACTTCAGGCTTTGGAAGCTGTAATAACATGAAAGCTGCCAAAAAACACATAAACACAGTTGTGTTGCAATAAAACTTTATTGGCAATGAGACATTTTTCTCAAGAGTTGAAGTTTTCCTAATCTAACCTAGAACTCAATTCCATTTCATTTGTTTTCTGTACTGTTAGGGACTATGCTCAGGGCCTCATGCAGGCTAAGTAAACACTCAACACTGAGCCCCATCCCAGTCTCCAAAACCCATCTAAAAACCTTTCAGACATCTTCTTAAAACTAGGTGAAGGGAAACTGGCTGTCTGCTATTTACTGTTTTTCTTACAATAAAAAAGGACTCAGAGTATTCATAATAATCATTTTAATTATAGCACAGAGGTTAACATCAACTTCAGTCATGGAAACATTCCATGAAATTCAGAAATAACAGGTCTTGATTAAATGGAAGTGTTTTGAAGACTTCAACGAACTGGATAGAATTTTTCATGAATTTCACCGTAAGTTTTCTTTTCTATAAAAGGAAAGATCAGAAAAATTTATTTTAAAGATTATCTTTTAAAAAAAAATTCTATTTCTTGGTGTGGATTGTAGCTCAGTGTAGAGTACTTGCCAAGCATGTACAAGGTCCCTGTACCACAAAATAAATTTTGAAATTTACATTTCCTAGCAGAAATGGTGATGTATAACTGTAATCCCAGCACTCAGGAGGTTGAGGCAAGAAGACTGCCATGAGTTTGGGGTCACCCTGGGCTATATAGTAAGTTCAAAGACAGCCTGAACTACAAAGCAAGACCCTGTCTCAAAAACTAAAACAATATATAATTTTTCCTAAAATACAAAAATGAATAACAATTTTTTTTTTTGTCTTTTTGAGACAGAGTTTCACTATGTAGTTGAGGCTGGTCTTGAACTCACTTTGTAGCCCAGGCAGGCCTCAAACTTGCAATGATCCTCCTGCCTCAGCCTTCTGAGTGCTAGCACTAGTTTGAGAGTTTTTCTTGGCCTATTTTTTTTTAAGACTCCTTAGTTGTTCTTTGTTTATTTGTTTGTACTGGGAATTGAACTCAGGACCTCACAAGCTTGCCAGGCAGGCACTGTGCCCCTGAGCTACATCCTTGGCCCAAACAATCTTACTGACAGAGACTTGCTATGTCTGAATGTTTGCAAAATTCCTTATGGTATAAAACCTACTTCCTCAAATGCCAATGCTATATGGCATTAAGAGAGGAAAGGTTGGCTGGGTGTGGGTAGTACGTGGCAGTAATCTAAGCACTCTAGGACAAGTTTGGGTTCAGCCTGGACAATTCAACAATTTATGAGACCTTGCCTCAAAATTTAAAAAAAAAAAGAAAAAGAAAAGAAAAAGCCAGGTGTGGTGGTGCATGCCTGTAATCGCAGTACTTGGGAGACTGAGGCAGAAGGATCATTGTGAGTTCGAGCCCAGCCTGGGCTACAAAGTGAGTTTGAGGCCACCCTGAACTACATAGTGAAACCCTGTGTCAAATATAAAAACGAAAACCAAAAACAAAAAAGGCTGGGGATGCAGCTTGGTGCAAAGCCCTGAGTTCAGTCTCCAGTACTAACACACTACACAACAAAACGAAAGTGAAGCCCCTGGGAGGTGACCAGGTCACGAGGATCAGGCCCTCATAAATGGCGTTAGCATCTGATGGAGAGGAGTGGTGTTATCAGTGAGACCACAGGGGGCTTGTGTGCCCTTCTACCCGTGAGGACACAGCAAGATGCCGTCTACAGAGCAGAAAGGCCCACCAGACACTGAAACCGCTCGCCACTTTGATCTTGGATTTCCCAGCCTCCAGAGCTGTACACAACAAGCTGATGTAAGAGACATAGTCTGAGGTATTGTGTTACTGCAGCTCAGATTACGTGAAACTCCTAAGCAGTTCCTTATTTTCTTGTCCTCAACCATGGCTTGGCAATCACTGATTCATTTTGTTTCGTGAACTGCGGTGACATCCGGACAGCCAGAAGGATTATACTGGCTGAAGTGGTAAAGAAAGGACTAAAGAGGGAGGCTGAGGTCTGCTGGGAGAGCCGCTGCTGGGGGTGAGCTCCCCGCCTACTGCTACTAATCTGCTGCTTGGTGGCTGCTGTGTTTTGGTGCCGGGAATCGAACTCAGGACCTCGTGCTTGCTGGGCAGGCGCTTGGCCGCTGAGCTGTGTTCCCGGCCCTGTCTGCTACTTGGAGCACCAGCCCACGTGGCCACGAACTTCTGCCCACAGAGGGAGCAGGTGGAGTATCAGTTCTCCACAAAGGTCCAGCAGGCCCCGTGCTGAGGACTCAGCCCTGGCGCCACTTCTACAAATCAGCATTTCCAAGTCCTTCAAACTCAACTAGTCAGTGGTTTTGGGTATTCCCCACCTGACCCAACATAAATATTACATATGTGACTAAGGTTCATGGGAATATTATAGAGTAATCAAATTTTAGAGCTTAAACCAGCCTGGGCCACAAAGTGAGCTCAGGGCCAGCCTGAACTGCATAGCAAGACCCTGTCTCAAAGAAACAAAAAACAAAAAACAAAAACCCCCAAATTTTAGAGCTTAGAGAGGCTTCAGGATCGTTCACTCAGCCTAGTGAAATTTAAATACTTTGTATTACACATTTCTATGAACAGGAAAAACATGTAAGAAAATTTATGTAAAACCTGTTCATATACAAATACAAAATCTTTCTAGATTCATTTACTTTTTCTTTTTTTTTTCTGGTCTTTTTGAGACAGAGTCTCGCTATGCAGTTCAGGCTGGCCTTGAGCTCACTTTGTAGCCCAGGCTGGTCTCCAATTCTCAACAATCCTCCTGCCTCAGCCTCCCTAGTGCTGGGATTATAGGCGTACACCACCAGCCTGGCTATAATATTCATTCATTTTAATTATTGCAAGTAGTTCAAAGGTTCTAATGGTTTTTTTTGGTACCGGGAATCAAACTCAAGACCTTGTGCATGACAAGCAGGCATTTGTGCCTCTGAGCTATATCCCCAGCCATAAAACAATCAGAACAAAGAGCTGGGGGAGAAGCACAGTGGTAGAGTACCCCCATGGTCAATTTCCAGTACCAGTATCACAACAAACTGCACTGGTAAGTTAAAGTCCCAGTCCAGAAGAGCTCCCTCCCTCGTGTGCCCATCTGTGCTGTGTGTGTAACATATTGGCCAGAAGACGCAGGTAACAATGAGGGAACCACTCTCTGCAGCTGAGCGAAGGCTTCCCTGACGTGCTAAGTCCCAAGCAGGAATCTGCCCCACGGACAGGGTGGAAACGGGGGCAAGAGCCCCACTGGCCTGTGCCTGCCCCACCTACTCCTTTACTTCTTCCCCAGCACACGGCAACACTGACGGACCACTGATGGGAGACGAGGCAGGGTTCCATCTGTTATTTGTACACGGTGCTATGTGCAGGATCCAGGGTAAAGGCTGGGGAGGTAAAGAGGAAGCTACTGTCCAGGGAGGGTCACGTGTGTGTATATAATGTGGAAAATACTCAGGGCCTTGTGCTTGCCAAGCTGCTGAGCTACATCCCTAGCCCGTTTTGTTTTTTTTTGAGACAGGATCTTGCTATGAGATTCAGGCTGGTCTTGAACTCAAAGTGATCCTCCTGCTTCAGCCTCCTGAGTGCACTCATTACAGGTGTGTCCACTCTGCTCACTTTAACAGAGAGCTATTTTAAGCCAAAAGTAGTGATCAGATTGTTGTTAGCGGAAATAAAACCAAGCTGGATGCAGTGGTGCAGGCCTGGAATCCCAGCACTGTGGAAGGATGCCAGGAGGACTGCAAGTCTGAGTAATCTGCCTCTGGAAGGCAGAGGGAACGTGGCTTTTATTTGTTGTCCAAGAGATATAGAAGTACTCAGTAAAAAACTGAATATATGGGGCTGGCTGTGGTGGTGTACAGCTGTACTGCCAGCACTCAGGAGGCTGAGGCTGGACTGCTTTGAGTTCAAGGCCAGCCTAAGATACACAGCGAAACTCTCAAAAAAAAGAAAATGAAACAATAAAAAATATCGAATATATAAATTTAAGAGATTCTGCTCTAATGGATGCACCTTGAAAATATAATGTTGAGTGATATGAACCATACATATAAGTTTAAATACCATATGGTATCTCTCATTTGAGCAAGGCAAAGTACAAACAGATTAATAAGAGGATGGACCGAGGAGACGGAGAGATGGATCTCTTGCAAATGGAAGAATGTCCAAGGGGGCCAGGGTGAGGGCTGAGAGGGAGGGGAAGGAAGCAGAGTAAGGGTGTGCCATGTACAGGGGCCCGATGATGCCACTGTATGTAGACATCACACACCATAAACAGGGGCTGTGACCAGTAACACCAACAAGAATGAGAATGGGAAAGGACAGCAGAGGAGGAGGGAGCAAGGAAGGGAAAGGGCTTCGAGAAAAATGAAGGGTCAGAGATGTAGCTCCATGATGCAGCACTTGCCTGGCAACCTTGAGGTCCTAAGTTCAATTCCCAGTACCAGCCCGCCCCCCAAAAAGGGAATCACAAAACCTGGAAGGTTCCTGAAACCATGGATAAGATTAACCAGCAAATATGATACAGAGTAAAGAAACGAGTTTTCTACTATTAACTTGAAATACCTTTTTCAGGAAAATCCTCCGGATGTGACTTCATATATGCAAACATGTCATGGTCCCTTATGGCGTACATATAGTCTTGCCGTTTTAGAAGGTAATATCCAATAAACATAAAGGAAGTGACATAGAGAAGCTGGCGATGCACCCCTGAAATTCAAATGACAAATCCCAAGGAAAGTAAAGATCAGTCAATGTATATAAAGAACTACATTTATATTTCAGATATCTAATTTATTGTTATGGTATTTCTGACATTTTTTTAAAACAAAAGAAAAGCTTTTTGAGCCAGGCATGGTGGCGCAGGCCTATAATCCCAGCATTTGGGAGGCTAAGGCAGGAGGATCATTGAGAGTTCAAGACCAGCCTGGGCTACAAAGTGAGCTCAAGGCTAGCCTGAACTGAATAGAGAGACCCTGTCTCAAGAGAAAAAAAAAAAAAAAAAAAAAGAAGGGACAAGAAAAAATGGAAATGAAGTTTTTATACATAAAGAGAGGAAAAGAGGCTAAAGGGAGGGGAGGGGAGTGGGGGAAAAGCAGCAGCAAGACGCACCATGTGCAAGTACAAATTATGATGAGTATTATAATGTGTATCGAAAATGTACCAATAAAATGTTTAAAATTAAAAAAAACACACAGAAAATCATCCCATTTCTAACAGCACGGAATTTTGTGGTACTAGTCCTACTCAGGAGGCTGATGTAGGATGGTTGCTTGAGCCTAGGAGTTTGAGGCCAGGCTGGGCAAAAAGTTGCCTTAAAAAAAAAAAAGAAAGAAAAAAATCACCCTACTGTTATGAGACCTCCTCAGTGGAATACGCGCCTGCCTAGCAAGCGCAGGGTCCTGAGTTTGAGCCCCAGTACCGCCAAAAAAAAAAAAAAAAGAATCAAACACTGTTATGAGACCTGGTCAAATCACACGGCCTAGGAAGTCAGAATCGAAAGTCTGAAAGTGAGATTGTGTGTGTGAACTTGATACACGGAAAGTATTTACAAAGTTTTACTGCAGGTTTGAGTTTCTAGCTATGTCCCAGAATTCTTCCTGCACTCGTCTTATCTTCTCACACATTTGGGGAATTTATTTGCTGCTGGAGTCTTTACTCTCCACGTGCTGATGATCCGTAAGTACGTACAACCCAAACGGCTATGCTGAGTAACGCATATACCCCCAGTGTTTGACAGACATATTAACATGGATTCTCTACACACCTCATCTTTCCTTATTGCATCTTTTTCCTATCTCAGAAAATGACAAGACCACTTGCTAAGGAATCCAAGTCACACACACAGTAATCATTCTTGCCCTCCCCCACTAGGGAATGGAACCCAGGGTCTTCATTCAATTAATTAATTAATTAATTTGTTTGTCTTTTTGAGACAGAGTCTCATGCAGTTCAGGCTGGCCTTGAGCTCACTTTGTAGCCCAGGCTGGCCTTGAACTTGCAAAGATCCTCCAGTCTCAGCCTCCTGAGTGCTGGGAGTACAGGTGAGCACCACCACACCTGGCACACATTCAGTTTTAATCCTTTTTTTAAATTTTAACTTTGAGACAGGGTCTCACTACCTCACTAAATTGCCCGGGATGGGCTTGAACCTGTGATCCTCCTGCCTCAGCCTCCCAAAGCATTATAATTATAAGTGATCATAGGCCAGGGATATAGCGCAGCAGCACAAGTGCCTGCCTGGCAAGTGCAAGGTCCTGAGTTCAATTCCTGATACTAAAAAAAACAAGCAAGCAAGTAATCATACTTCTTTTTATGGTGATTCTGGTTCTGGGAATTGAACCCGGGGCCTTTGCACTGAGTTACATCTTCAGCCCTTCTACGTTTTATATTTTGAGACAGAGTGTCTCTAAGTCCCTAAATTGTCCAGGCTGGGGTCTAACTCGAAATCCTCCTGCCTTAGTCTCCCAGAATGCTAGGATTTGAAGTGTGTGCCACTATACCTGGATAATCTTTATTCTAACTCTTTTTTCCCTTATCCAGTTACTGAGTCCTATCAATTTTACCTGGTGAATATTTCCTTCCCTTGATTTAGGGGAGCTCTCTCACTTGCACTATCGGGTCTCCCTGTCACACCACTCTGATCCTCGCTTGTGTTCTGTCACTAGGAATAGGACTGAAACGCAAGCCTATCATGTACCCTTCACTGCTGTCCAAAGGTAGTTCAAACTCCTGAATGCCGCCATTCACAAGCCAACTGTTACCTTTCCCTTCTGACACTTCCTGATATGTACACTGTATCCAGCAATACTGAACAACCCTGGATTCTTCACACAAACGTTCATGCTTAAAACACCATTAATTTGTTACTTCTGTGTCCAGTGACATCATCCTTCAGGACTCAACTCGGAGTTGAGTTGCTATCAGTTCCTCTAAGAAATATTCTCATTTCCTAGAGTTAAAAGGATGAATTCATCTTTTTTGGGAAGGGAGGGGGAGATCTGGGAATCAAACTGAGGACCTCGTGCTTGCCAGGCGGGCGCTCTGTTGAGCTAGATCACTGACTCGAATTCATCTTAATTACTATACAAGTTACTACAGTAATTCATTTGTTTCTATCATTAGGTAAAGCCAATATTTGATTCATGCTTACATAGCACTTAATACATATTTATCAATACATGGCCTTGGGTAAGTCAGTTTACTACCTCAAAAACAGAGGTTAATATTTAACCCTTGTTTTTCTAGTAGTAATATATACACCAAGTCAAAACATGCATAAAAGCATTTTGCAGCCAGGGGTGGCAGCACACACCTGCAATCCCAGCACTCTGTAAGCGCAGGCAGAAGGATGGCAGATTTGAGCCCAGCCTGGACAACCTGATGGCTTTGTGAAAATTTTCTCAAAATAAAAAAAAAAGGGCCTGGAGATACAGCTTAGAGTAAAGGCCCTGGGTTTCACGCCCAGCACCAAACATAGCAAAACGTTTTAGATGATGATGCCAACATCTCAGTCCCACAGGCACAGTGAGGCCTTTTCCGTTTTGGTACTGGGGAGCAAACGCAGGGCTTTGTCTGCAGCCTGCGGCATTTATCTCCTTACCATTTCTCCCCAGCTGAGCTCCTCAACTGCAATCAGTGTTTCACACTGCTGACAAAGCTGACCCTTAGAAACACAGGTCTCAACACTGCGCTCCCTCAACGCAGCCTGGGCCGGACGCGCTCCGCTCTGCGAGGCGTGTAAGGTTTCTGTCGCTTAGAGAACACACTGCCATCCTCTCCCTAACCTCTGTGGCCTTATCACCCGGCCCTGCACACTCGGTCACCAAGTGCCCCCCCCCCGAAGGCCCTGACTTCATTTTTGGGCGCTCAGAAACCTCTTTCTCTTAAGTTCTGCCAGAGAATCAAAGCTAAGTTCAAAGACCTCTTTTCAAAACTTCTTTTCTTTTGGAAATGCATTGCTCTTAGCACAGTAACTACTGTGTCAGCTGTTATCAAGCGTCTTTGACAGGAGGGCAGTAACTAGGAAACAGAGCACACTGGTTGTTGAAAGCCTCTGATTCAAAGTCTGGTCCCCAGACCAGCAGCAGTAGATCTAGCAGCCTACAAACAGTATTAGGACCTTCCCCAGCCCTTGTAAACCCGAATCTGCGTTTTAACAAGATCCCTAGATGATGATGATGATTACTATTTGGTTTTTTTGAGACAGGGTCTCACGATGTACTTCAGGCTGGTCTTGAACTCGCAGAGATCCTCCTGCCACAGCCTCCCTAGTGATGAGATTTCAGGTGTGCTTATAATTTTTTTGAGATGGGGTCTCAATATACAGCCTAGGCTCGACTCCAACACTAGATCTTTCTGTCTCAGCCTCCCATTGCTTCGATTACAGCAGGGAGCGCCACCTCACCCTCCTATTCTTAGGCACACTGTTTGCAAAGCACATGAAGTTTGCAAAGCGCTGGTTTAGAGTACACACTCTGAGATCTAATTTATAAACAGGCTCTGCACATACAAGCAAGCCCGCAGTCACGGGCAAGTCGCTTTAATCTCCTCTTATGCTGCTTCCTCGTCTGTGGCTAATACCTCTCCATAAGTTTTTTTTTTCTTTTTTAAAAGATTTGTATCCTAAAAAAAACCCCACAGAGTCAGCAGTACCCAGCATGGAACGCTCATTTTTGCACAAAGCAGTGCGCAAACTGAGAGAAGCAGCGGGTTTTCTACAGACGTATTATGGGGGTTACAACAGGTCCCTGCTTCACCGAGTTTCCTCAAACCGACAATGACAACCTTGCTTTGCCCGATTCTTAAGCGCTATCGGGAGGGCCGGGCAGTCCGAAGAAGGGAGGCGGGAAGGCCCAGAAAAGCAAAAGCACCCCGGTGGGGGTGCGGTGGGAGAAGGGACGAGCCTCGGGCGGAGCCAGCCCGCCGCCCTGCGGCCCCCTCAGCTCCTGGCGGCCCCCACACGCGCGGCCCTCACCCGCGGTCAGCGGCGGCCTCCGGCGGAGCCCATTATCAAGTAAGCCGGAGCAGTAGCCTAGGAAGCCAAAGTAGAGAAGCCGCGGGTCGGTCAGTTTCGGCGGAGGCAGACTCCGGGCCTCATCCGGTACCAATTTTAAGGGCACTCGGCCCGGCCGTCCGGTCATCATATTGACCCCGTTTCTACTTGAGGCCTAGCCTCAGATCTCCAAGAACGAAAGAAATCACCACGACCTGGTAGAGCCTCAGCTGCAAACTTCCTCCGCCCGACACCCGGCTGAAGGACGCAGTGCGCGGCGGTTCAGCGCTTAAACCCTTCCCGGCGCGTGCTACCCGGAACCCAGTGCAAGAGGTTCCGACCAAAAAAGGGCCTAGGCTGCTCGCCCGCTGGCACTGATTCCTCTGGTGAAGCGGAGGTTTGGGATCATGGTACCAACGGATCGGGTACACTAAACGAACTAAACTTGACAAAAGCTAGGAGACATTATTTTTTTGCTGGCTTAATTTTCTCATCTGGAATTGGCTATCCCTTTTCTGCCCGTGAATGTCCCTTAAGCAAAAATTCGTTTTAGCATTCAGCACTCACGAGTGGGAATCATGAATGGAATCACTATAAAAGCTATTCTGTTTCCGGCCGTTCGTTTGCACAGATCTACCCTCCAAAGTCTAAAATTAAGGTGCAGGCACAACAAAGAATTCAAAGGAGCCCGGGACGGGATCGGTTGGCTTATTCTTGAAATTAAGCTTTGGTGGCAGCACACTAAAAAAAAAATTTTTTTTTTGTCTTTTTGAAACGGGGTCTTATTATGCAGTTCAGGCTGGCCTTGAGCTCACTTTGTAGCCCAGGCTGGTCTCGAACTCACAACAATACTCCTGCCTCGGGGCTGGGGATATAGCTCAGTAGAATAAGCGCTTGCCTAGCAAGCGGAGGGTCCTGAGTTCAATCCCCAGTACCGGAAAAAAAAAAAAAATCCTCCTGCCTCAGCCTACCGAGTGCTGGGACTACAGGCATGCGCCACCATGCCAGGTTTAAAATGTATTTTACCTCTGGGTTTTCAGCTCCTTGCTCAAGGCCAAGGGAAGAAGTATTCTTTAGAGGTTTGATGAATGAAAAGCCATTCTGTCAAGTAATTGCCTGGCCTTTGCTCAGTTCCTACCTCCAATAATGGGGAGCTTCCAACTTTGAACGGCTATCTTCAGGAAGCTTGTCCTCATAAAGCTTGTCCTCATACGGTAGAGATAAAATGTCTTCCTGTTGTGCCCATTCACCCGTGACATTCAACATTTTACCCAGAAAGCTAATTAAGCCAGAGGTCAGTGCAAAGGTATATGCATCAAAGGCACTGATTTCCTAAATGGAAGAGTTAAATACCGGCTAAGAGCAATTAGAAGATGGGGGGCACGTAGCTCTGTGCTGAGGAGGTTGCTTAGCATGCATGAGGGTGTGGGTTCCAGCCCCTTCCCCATGAGAATAAAGGGTGGCCTCTCTACGCCTATAAAAAAGCACTCCCTGATCTGTAATAATTCAAGTTAGCATTATCCTGGAAAATGTGTATTGGAAATTTCCTGGAAGGCAGCAAATGTTTTAAAAGGTCGTACCCATTAGTCCAGTAATTATAGGTCTGAGATTTTGTCCTACAGAATCAGTATGACCTGAAAAAGCCTTCCCCCATTGTCATTTGTTGTAGTTGTTTGGTTTTGTTTTCTTCTTGAGACAGGATCTTGCTGTGTGGTTCACACTGGCCTTGAGCTCACTTTGTAGCCCAGGCTGGTCTCGAACTCCAGCAACGATCCTCCTGCCTCAGCCTCCTGAGTGCCGGGATTATAGGCATGGACCACCATACCCAGCTCCCCATTGTTTTTTTATTTAGCCAGTGTTTCTCTTAAAATTATATCAAAAGAATGAAAACCACCAAAAATGTTCCCTAGAAGGCTGTTGCAAATTCTGAACACATTAGGCATACACATTTAAATGATGTTTACAAAGATTTTATTACGACAATGTGAAGTGTTTATGTAGTGAATGGGCCAACTAGGGCTCAGTGTCTCCACAAAGCTTTTGGGTATGATATAAACTGTCCATACATAGAGAATCTTTGATAACTCTAAAATGACTACAAGAAACAGGTAACAATGGTTGTATCTTGGTAGTGAATGGGGGGATTAGGCACATTTTAAATTTTGCCCTGTGTATGTGAAACTAACTCAGAAAATCTGAAACACTTTTGGATTCCACTTGACTTATGATAAAATCTAATTTCTTCTAGTAACCTAAAAGGCCACCTGATTTGGATCCTGCCTGCTTCTTCAACCTCAACTTGTTCCTCTCTTCCAGTCTTTGATGACCCTGAACCTACGAGAACAGTTCCTTGTGGGCAAGAATATATCTCTTATTCGCCTTTTGATCTCTGGCACCTAACACAGTGCCTAACCCCCTTAACAGGAAGTATTTTTTCAAGCAATAATGAACTTGACTTGCAAAGTTTTAGAAAGGAGCAAAGGTAATGCCCAGCATAGCGTTTGGCATACAGTTGGCATGCTATGACTTTAGAGGCTGTCACATAAATGGGAATGGAACCTCATTATGTATTGCAGAAACTAACAGGTGAAGGTCAGAGAAAGGTCAGAGAAAAATATTAAGTTAGCATGAAGAATCCCTTAACAAACACCTGCATATGTGGGGTTGGTGAACAAACGCCCTGCCCATTACTGAATCAGCCATTGTCAGAAAGACCAAAAACTAAAACTGCTGAGGATTCAGTGTTTGTCTTTTGTATAAGAGTATATGGTGGGGATGGGTGTGGGGGCGCACACCTGTAATCCCAGCATTTTGGAGGCTGAGGCAGGAGGATCTTTGCAAGTACAAGACCAGCCTGGGCTACAAAGTGAGCTCAAGTCCAGCCTGAACTGCTTAGCGAGATCCTGTCTCAAAGACAAAAAAATGAGTATATGATGGGTCCTGTGCTTTCAGAGCTTTTGTATATGTACAAGTATATTGTTTTTATTTTTAACTCACTGAATTTGAAAATTATCACTGAGTTTCCTAAAAAATGGCAATGCTGAGTATGGGACTTCACAGGGAGAAACTAATGGCTCTATTGATTCAAGGTTTTGAGGTTTATAAAATCATTCTAATCTCAGCTGCAATTAGCACACTGGCCTGTTTCTTTGATGCCCAAACAAAGGGGGGAGGGGTCACAAGATTTCCTACCATTGTCATGCTGGGAATGTCATCAGACTACTGAGGAGAAATACCTTTTTCCAAGGCCCTGTTTTAATGGAGAGTTTTTCTCTACTGACTGCAAACAGAAGCTGCCTGGGCCACGCAGAGGGAGCCATGTCTTACACTGTGTTTCCTTCACAGGGTTTCCAGATGGAAGTCATTTACAAGGGAAAGCAGACACATGCTGGGCTGGGAGGATAGTGCATCTTCCTAGTGCTTCCTGCCCAACTCTAGCTCTTTGAGACCTGGGGAAAAATACAGTGAAGAATAAATACCAAGCCCTACTCTTTTTTTTTTTTTTTTCTTCTCAAATGCTGGTTTACTGCCTATACCTCAGACAGGTAAGAAATAAGTTTGTATATCTTATTTAAAATTTGATTATGTTCTTGACTTTGCTTTAGATTTTGCAACATTTTAATTAAGGCTGAGTGTGGTGGTACATGCCTATAATCCCAGTGCTTGGGAGGCTGACACAGGAAGACTGCTATAAATTTGAGACCAGCCTGGGCTACATAGTGAGTTCAAGGCCAACCTGAATGAAATAGTGAGACCCTGTCTCAAGAAAAGCACACAAGAAATTTTAAAACAGTACATCTGTTTAACTTCTACATCCTACAGATTTGTAGTTGAAAAACACCCACAGTTTAAAAGTTTAAAAACATGAATGCAAAATACAATGCAAAATACAGTGGTGGGGAGGAAGCCTGGGTTCTACACTGTTCTGATACCAACAGGATAGTCCTCAGTCCATGGAGCCATATCCCTTTTGTTATGCAAAGGAGTTACATAAATGGCCTACCTGTTAAAAAATATAGAGGGCTGGGGATGGAGCTCACCTGCCTAGAACACTTGCCCAGCATGAGCCTGGCTCTGGATTTGATCGCCAGTGCCAAAAAGGGTGGGGGACAGGATTTCCAACCAATCGGTATGATTTTAAGGTCTCTATTTTTAAATCTGTTTTGCTTTGTTTTGAGATGAGGTCTTGCTATATAGCTCAGGGTGGCCTTGACCTCACTATGTAGTCCAGGCTAGCCTCAAAAACTCAGTGATCCTCCTGCCTCAGCCTCCCGAATGCTAGGATTACAGGTGTGCGCCACCATGCTCAGCTTTTTAATCATTATGTTAAGCTACTTATATATTCATAGGCATGGCAGCAAATGTGCTGAATTTGTTTTTTTTTTTTCCTTCAGTGCTGAGCATTGAGCCCAGGGCCTTGCACATGCTAAGCAAATGCTATGCTACTGAGTCACACGCAGCTTTAGGCAGAATCTTGAGTTATATGTAATGAGACAAGGTAGAAAAGCCAGAAGAGAGGAAAGAAAGTAGCATGAGTGAATGAAAGCAGAGGTCCAACACAGCATGGTACATTGGGAATTTTAAATTGCTGAGAGAGCCAGACATAGGGTGTAGGGGAGACTGGGGCAACCCTAGAGGAGGGAGGCTCCCCTCCCTCTGACTGACCCTCCCCTGCTCTGAGACAGGGTCTGGAGAGGCAGCCCAGGCTGGCTTCAAACTCTCAGTCCCTCTTAGCTTCCCAAATGCTGGAGTTATAGGTGTGCACCACCACACCTGGCTCATAATCCCCATCTGACCTCCGCAACAACAGATTTAAAGAACTCTGGGGAAATAGAATGGATTTAAGGGATGGGCTAACAGGCCTAACACTGCCAAACACCACAGACCTTAGGCTTTCTCTGATCCTAGGTGATAACAGATGAATAATGTGTTACAGTTTCGGTGTTGGCTAAGTACTGGGGGGAATATGCAGTAGATACTAGGCAAACTGAAGTCCTGGAAAAAAACAATATGCCTGAAGGATTTTCAAGGAAGGGACAGCAAGAACCATGTCTGCAAAAGCCACTTTTGTTTGTTCACACGAGGGAGGGTTTAAGTGGCAGCCTTATCAGAATTAGAGCCTGATGTTAGAATAAACCAGCTGCACCACATGTCCTTAACTCAATACAGTACTTGTGGTTTGCAGTCTCCGCCTCTTGGGCAAAGCAGTACACCGAACATCCCCCCGGCTTTGTTTAGTATTGTCATCGTATAATTTCAATGAAAAAAAAAGCCCCTGCAACAAGGTGCACGCAATGGGGACACCCCAGTCCCTGCCTGTGTGCGCACTGACAGGAAAACAGAAGAGCTGGTCGTGACCCAAACACATTTCATGCAGAAATACAAAATGGCACTTTATTTATATTTCCTTCAGCTTAGGAATCCCATTGTTTTGTAGCCTCACAATTTTCAGAACGGGCTACAAATAGTCATGCTGTTAATCAGACTTCTTATTTTCCTTCGGCAAACACAGCAGCCTGAATATATCAGACAGTCTGAACAGGGGAAGGCAAGGTTTTTTTCAGATGTGTTTCACTGCTTAAGGAGGTCAACTGGCTTCTCACCATGGTGACAATCAGGTTGCTAGGCTGGGCAAGGCAGATGTGGAAGAATGGTCCTCTCAACGGACCTGCTGAAATGCAGGCTCCCATCACCGCAGCTTTCTTCAAGTTCTGATCATTTCCCATGAAATAACTGTCTGGCCTACGTCCAAGCTGTTCCTTTATTCATTGCTTCTTTGTCTTGCCAACAGCAGGGCCAGTCAGCATGGAAGCATACAGCCTGAACCAAGCATAGGCGAGGCCCACCGCACAGTACACCGAGGTCAGCAGCAGAGGGGCGAAGGGGTACCGCAGCCCCCAGGGGGTGACAGGGAGCACAAACTCACAGCCGACTTCCAGAGGCACCAGGCCAAGGAGGTAGGGCGTTTCCATCCAATTAAAGAGAGGTTTTTCTTTTCTGAAGAAAAAAGGAGCAAAAGGTCTGATTGTAGATGAGTCACCCTGTTTAGCAAGCGCTTTCCTGCTGAAGCCACCCCGGCTGCCCTGTCTGGATGTGACACAGCCAAGACTAGAGTCACAAGACTGCATTAAATCTCACACGCGGAAAAGCTGACAGCGACACGTCGTGACCTCCTGTCCGCAGGCTTACCCGGTCCTCTGCTGTGCCGGCATGACACAGGGACAGCCAGCTCTGCACTTGCAAGAGGGAAAGCATGGGGCTCTCTATCAGTAGAACAGGAATACGATCATATATAATTGAGTATTTTTTTATTTTGGCAAAATATAATGAAATTTGGTATTTTAAGCATTCTTTAAGTGTCCGATTCAGTGACATCAAATACATTAGTAATGTGCACCCATCACCACTAGCCACGCTGAAACTACTTTCCTGACCCCAAACAGAATGGAGGGTATGGAACCGCCAATAACCCCCCGTTCCCCTGCTGCCAACCTCTAATCTGTTTTCCATCTCTATGAATTTGGCTGTTCTGGAATTTCATCTAAGTAGAATCATACATTATCCTTTTGTGTCTTTTTTTTTTGCTTTTTGAGACACAGTCTCCCTATGTAGTTGAGGCTGGCCTTGGGCTATGTAGTCCAGATTGGCCTGGAACTTGTGGCAATCCTCTTGTCTCAGCCTCCTGAGTGCTGGGACTACAGGCATGTGCTACCATGCCCATCTTCTGGCTTTTTCCACTTGACATGTTTTCTTATTTTTGTACTGGGACTTGAACTCAGGACCTCATGCTTGGCAGGCAGGTGCTGTGCCACTGAGCTATATCCCCAGCCTCCACTTGACATCTTCTCAAGATTCATCCATGTTACAGCAGATATCTGAACTTCACTCTTCTTTATGGCTAAATAATATTCTGTTGTATTTACCACATTTCATTTGCCCGTTCTTTTTTTGTTTGTTTTTGTTTTTTCAGGACTGGGAACCAAACTCAGGACCTTGCACTTGCCAGGCAGGTGCTATGCTGCTGAGTTATCTCCCCAGCCTTTTCTTTCCCCCCTCATTTTGAGACAGGGTTTCCCTATGTAGTTGAGGCTGGCCTGGGACTCACTTTGTAGCCCAGGCTGGCCTTGAACTTCCAGCAATCTTCCTGATTCAGCCTCCCAAGTGCTGGGATTATGCCCATTCTTTTTTCACTAGACATTTGGGTTGTTTTCATCCTTTAGTTACTGTGAATAATGGCACAGTGAACATTGGTGTCCAAGTTTTTATTTTCAGTTCTTTGGGTATATAACTACAAGTGGAATTGCTGGTTATAATTAAATTTTAATGTAATTAGTTATATAAATTTGTAAAGACAATCAGATATAAAGCATTAACAAGCTTTAAAATATTACAGACTTAATTTTTGATTGTTTTTTGAGACAGAGTCTTGATATATATAGCTCTGTCTGGGCTGAACTCATGGTATAGTCCAGGCTAGCCTCGAGCTTGGGTGATCCTCCTGCCTTAACCTCCTGAATGTTGGGAGTGCAGGTGTGTACCACCACGCCCAGCTCAGACTTACTATTATATAATATTTAGAAGAGAAAAAAATTCTATCCATAATTTCATAACATATTTTACACAATACCTTTTAGTTTTTCCCATTACATATATACTTATATATGTAATTTTATCAGTAAATTTTTGTGTGTGGTGTTGGGAAATGAGTCCAGGGCATTCATACTGAACTACATCCTAGGCCCCTTTTAAATGTTCAGGCAGGGTCCTACTAAGTGACTGCATTGTCCAGTCCAGTCTTAAACTTTTGATCTTGGAAGCCTCCCAGAATGGGAGAAAAGGTATGTGACTCATGTGAAGTATTAATTTAGGGAGGTGAACTTCCTTAAATATTTCCCTAAACACACAACCTGTGTTATTACACCAGAATGATAGGATTATGGATAATCTCTCCTTCTACTTACCAGTATTTTGTAAAAATTGTTATTTTACTAGTATAATGTAAAACTAGGCTGGAATAGCTGGGCATGGTGGTGCATCCCTGTAATCTCAGCACTTGGGAGGCTGAGGTCGGAGGGCTGCTGTGAGTTTGAGCTACAGTGAGCTCAAGGTGTGCCTGAGACCCTGTCTCAGAGAAAAACAAACAGGCTGGGGATGTAGTTCAGCGATGAGTGCTTGCTTGGCACACACAAAGGTCAGGGTCCCACCCCAGTATCCAAATACAGCAAAACACAAAGAGACAAACATTAAAAAAAACCCAAAACTTAAAAATAACCAGCTAAGAGTAAATAATTCACAACTCACAAGAGTAAACATAATTTTAAATTTACTTTTCTGATTACCTGAATAGCGTCATCAGTGAAGAAATACTGTAGATAGTGAACAGTAACATGAGTAAGATTTTAATGGGAAGTTCTGTTAAAAGAACAAAAAATGCAGATAATAATTTAGCTGATGTGTGTTAAGATTTATGAAAGCAAGAGGAGACAGTTCACAATTTGTCACAATAGTGACATTAATGTTTTTGAGCTCTGTGTTATCGTTAACATCTAAAGCTACTCGGGGTAAACTGCAAGTTTTATTTAAGAGAATGGATGAGACCTCTCCTCCCACAAGATTACCAGTGAGTACGGGTCTCTACGGCATGATCAAAGGCTGGTAGTCAAAGCTGCTGCTCTGAAAGGAAGCCATTTACCTGGTGCAGTGAAGAGCAGCGGGAAGAGGGAGTAATGTCCTGTTGTGGTCAGAACGAGAAAGATGGAGGCGTCTCCTGCATTTCCCACGGACAAGAGGCTAAAAATAAAAATTCTTACAATAATTCCTTAGAACAACTGAAATAACACTTGAAAAAGAACTGGAATAAACTGCATGTATTATTATTCCTGGAATCGGTTTAAACATAAAAGAAATATTGACAGTGTTACAAGTCTGATTCAGTTGGGAATTAATTTTTTTATAGGAAATTTTATGCACTTGATAAAAGGTACTGAACTGAACCAGGGAACATTCAGAAATGACTCTTCCCTCCCTTGCTGCCTTCTCCAAAGAAATAAACCTGAGCCCTGGAGCTGCCTAGTGGTTCCGCTTGGGGAGACAGAACTTGGAACTTCATTTCCAAGCTGAGAGCTCGTCTCCTAGGTTATGTCCTCCACCTGCAGGATAAATTCAGACTACTGATGTTAAAAATTGTGCTCTAATTTTTAATTTGGAAATATCTTGCTGCTAAATAAAACCAGAGAAATCATGCACTGATTTGAACTATGTTTAATGTTTTTGATTTTCAGAGTTTAAATGATTTCTCAAGATCTGAGAAAAACCTCAAGAAAAAAGAGTCATTCCATTACCATCCATCTACTGAGTTTCAGTTATTCACAATGGGTAATATTACATTAAAATTTTAAAACATATTTATTTATTTATTTTTGAGGCAGGGTCTCGCTATACAGTCCAGGCTGACCTTGAACCCACTTATTTAGCCCAGGCTGGCCTTTGAACTCATGGAAATCCTCCTGCCTTTGCATCCCCAGTGCTGGGATTACAGGCATGAGCTGCTATACCTGGCTAAAAATAACTTTCTAATAGCAGTGTAAAGATCATAAGATTCAGCATTTTAAGATCAGGTTGAATCTCTAAGTGCTACTTGCTAGCTATGTGGTTTTGGAGAGGTCACAAAATGAGTCCCAGTTTCTGCAGATGTTAAAACAGAGGATATGATACTGATTTGTCCTAATTATCTTATATGTTGTTGATAGGCTGAAAAGAAAGAATGCAAAAACAAAATAGTCTGGAAAATTGAAAGTGCAGTACAAACATGGAGTTACTCCAGAAAGGACTCAGCCCCAACTTTAACAAACAACACTTAATGAGAGAATTTTTTCATAGATATGATAATGCCAAAGCTTTTCCCCAGGCCATGCTACTACCCAATATCCAGAGCTATCATGGAAGTTAGTTAGTACCCTATCCCTTACCAAAAATGCAGAAAGACTACCTGCATTTTTACCAACCTCAGAACCTTCCTGGGCCCAAAGATCCCAGGTTAAGCATCCTCGACCTGGCTAACGGAATGCTGTCCCTTTGCCTGTCCCACTGAACAGGACAAGAACGGGCATAACAAATGGAGATTAGTAAGACCCTATGAAATACACCAGCAGTGCTGACTGGCCACCTACCTGCTTACCTCATTGGAAGAATCGCGAGAAGAATGGCTTTCTCATGGACGTGCCACCCAAACATGAAGGAACTCAAGGCGCAGAGAACTAGACAGCGCAGAAAGCCTCTGGGCCCTCGAGGTTTACACCAGAGACAGCACACAGAGGGCTAGAAAGAACAGGCAAAAATAGAACTTCATTTAAAACAGCTCTGGAGCAAGTGTTGAGACAAAGGCAATTAGCATCACTTCTGAAACGCAGATCAATACAGCGCAAAAACAGTGGTTCTCTAGTAAACTGGGATAATTTGTCACGCTGTGTAAGTCCACCAAAAGTTAATATAAAAGCAACCACTAAGAGAAAGCAGTCATTTGGAAACATATTTAACTCATTATTCTAGAACAAACAACATAATACTTATTATATCTTTATCATTAGTTACTTAATATTCATTGACTCCATTAGATCAAACAGCAAAGCTCATAGGTATTTTTGGGCTAATAAATTAGATTTTACCATGTTAATAACCATCCAGTTTGTGGGCTGAAGTATAAATGACTATTAAAACTATTGCCTTTTATATACAGTTCACAGTGCTGAGATAATGTTTTTTGAGACCAGGTCTCACATTGTCCAGGCTGAGCTTGCAATCTCCCTGCCTCAGCCTCCTGAGTACTGGGATTATAGGTGTGCACCACTGAGCCTGGTTCACAAGGCTGAGACTTTAGAAAAGAGGTTTTTACCTTAGGTAAAGCATGTGAACACACTGCCACACAGTTAAAGGGAGTTAGGCGTCTTGCTAATAGGTTGGATCATTTAGAAACCAAAATTAGCTGAGTGTAATTATCAACAGTTGTTTATATTGGATTCCAATAAAATTATACTAGGAAATTAAGGTCACCATAACCACTAACACATGTGAATAAAGGCTCTAACAGTATGTGACTCCAAGTAAACTCTTAGTTGATGCAGATCTCTGCTGACTTTCAGCCTTTAAGACAAAATATCCATGCCGTCTGGACATATTTGGAATCCTGATCATTGGACTAAAGATGAAGCATGGTCTGGATATGACCTTAGTTACTTTTCTCATTACTGAGACAAAATACCTGACGCCCAAAGTTAGAGGAGGAAAAGTTTCTTTAGCTCACAGCTTGTAGGAATTTTGGTCCACAGTCAGTTGGCTCCAAGGCAGAGTGGCATCAGAGGGGAGAAACATTTGTGACAGGCAGAAGGTCGCAAAGCAGCAAGGGACAACGACCTCTTTCCCTCCCTTATATCGGACATGTCTGGGCTGCTCAGGGCAGTCGCCACTCACATCCTTAATCCTCATGCCCTTGATCCTAGCATTGCACCACGGATCAATCCCAGCATCACACACTCTAGACCCAGCCACCTCTGAACATGCCCCACCTCTGGGGACATCTGGACACAAGCATAGCAGATGCTCTTGCCGTAAGGATGTCCTCTTTCTCCACAGCGTTGTCCTTGCTTCCTCCCCTCAGCCTTTTCTGTGTTCTTTCCCCTAGGGGAGGCAGATGGACTGACAGCCACTGAGAGAATTCCTCTCACAGAGGTTCTACTGGAAAGCCTGCTTTACCATGTTCAGAATCACTCTAAGAATTGCTAGGAAATCACTTAATCTGCAGGACTGTGGCTATGAAATTTATCTTGTGTTAGAAAAGCTTGAAAGTTGAAATTCAATCAACTATGCAATAGAAAAGCAAAGAAAACTCAAGAAGTGAGCACCGCCTGCCGAGTTCTTACCAAAATGGCGATCAGAGTGCAGATGAGAGTGGCCAGGGGAGTCACTGAGGGAAGCACTGCATGTTCGAACCGCTGGACCAAGCCCCCTGTCATGGAGGCCTCGGGGAGCCTAGTGGGATCAACAAGTTTCAGTTCCAAACCTACAGAATAAGCAGACGTATTATTCCATTTCTTTCAGACACCAGGACTCTGTACGTTTTAGGGTTTATGTCTGGATGTCCCACAGAGCCTCATGCAGGATTTCATACATATAAGTCTATAGTGTTTTACCTCTGGGAGAGTGCCTCTGGCCTTAAGATTATAATTTGAAAAATAGCCGTTTCCATAGGAAAAAAACAAAAAACCCTATTTTTGGAGACAGGGTCTCACTCTGTAGTACAGACTGGCCCTGAACTCACTTATGTAGCCTAGGCTGGCCTTGAACTCATGTTTTTGTTTTTTTTTAATTTTAAAGACAAAAGAATGGAGACATATGAACCAGAAAAGCCATAAACAATACAGAAAATACAAAGTTATACAGAATATAGTAGGGAATTAGCACTGGATGTTGTATTACATAGTTATCTTCACATTAGTTAACACAAAAACATTAAAGGAAATACCAAATTATAGAGAAGATAGTAGGGAATTTGCACTGGATGCTG